>BACB01000604.1:0-103375 GCA_000338015.2 Ganoderma multipileum BCRC 37180
AACTCCTCCAACGTCAATACATTCCCTCTCTTTTCTACCTGTTTAGTTACTCTGCCTCTCTCAGCCGGCGCTCTATGGGAAATAGAGCATTGTAGCTCATGAATTCGGCCATCATCTCTTCGGTCAGGGCATCGACAGGTAGTTTTGGGTGTCACAACGTATGAGTCGCGGTGTCAGTGCCGCGAACCGTAACCACTCCTGGCCGATCGGCCTCCCTCTCTCCGGTATTCTACGAACAAACTTCGGCTATTTACCGTGTCCTGAAGCAGAGGTTTGTATATCGAAACTCTAGTTGTCCATCACTCAAGTACTACTTGCTTTCACCTTGTACTGGCAGCGAAACCTCGATCGTAAAATTCGACTAACGTGTTCGAAATCCGAATCTTCTGGACCTGTTAACTGCGGCCGAAGCTAGGTGACGTTGACATTCGATGCTGACAATTGCGAAAGTTGACCTCTGTATTCTTACCAGGTGACCGCCATCGCCACTCAGCCAGCTCACCGACGTGTCACAGGCCGGTGGGTTAAATGAATGCGATTACACACCTTGGCGCGCGAAGAATAGCGCTTTTGTGGGATAGTCATGGTAGCGTCTCGATGACACGCTCATGTGTGGAAACATCCGGACTATGCTGGTAGGTATGTCAGTCTATAAACCCCGAGGGCAAAGGTCCTGTGGCATGGCGGACTTCGCATCATCTGTCCGAGCAGATTTCGTCCGAGGCCGAAGAAATCCGACAGCTATACCCCTACTCAACGTCGTCATCACGGCCACTCATTTGTGAGTGGTTGTATTGCGCAGGCTGGGGGCAATTCACCGCCAGCCGCCTTCTATGATAAGACTGATAGTCTTTTATTTGGTCATACAGGTTTACCTCTAGGAACGCTCTCATATATAGCCCAACTTCCTGCCTGCATCTGCAATCATCCTCTACACCGCTCTTCACTGTCGTCTCTCAACGATGAGCTTCGAGGTCTTGCAAGCTCTCGCCGTGTGCGCCGTCTCCTGGGTGTTGTGGAAGTACTTCCGTCAATTCTTCGTGTCCTCTCCGCTCGACAACATCCCTGGGCCCCCTTCAGGCTCTTGGCTCTATGGTGCGCCTACGTGTCTTCCTGGTAGTCCTCCTGTTAACAAATATTACAGGAAATTTAAGACAGATCCTTGACAAGAACGGCTGGGACTTCATTCAAGACCTTACGGAGAACTACCCGGGTATCGCAAAGCTGAATGGGCCACTCGGGGTACGTCCCGATAACGGTCGATAGCTCTGTGGCTGACACTGTGTTAACATTTCCGATATTAGCGTCGGATGCTCTACGTCTTTGAACCGACTGCCCTGCACCACGTCGCCGTCAAGGACCAGCATATTTACGAAGAACCCGCGTTCCACATCAAGTACGTCCTCGGCCATGTTCAGTCTCTCTCAGCTTCATTCGTATTATTGACCGTCCTGTCGCGTCCAAGATTCAACAACCTCCGCTTCGGTCCAGGGCTCCTTGCAACGTTGGGTATGTATTTGTGCCGTCATCATCCTCCGCCTATGTCCCCTCACGGCAGACATGCATAGGCGACCGTCACCGCAAGCAGCGCAAGATGCTGAACCCCGTCTTCTCCATCAACCACATGCGCCGTATGATCCCTATCTTTGACAGCGTCTCTCGCAAGGTTAGTGGCTCCGGGCTATCGTATTACCTCTCGATCCTGCTTAGCTGGCGTTTGTAGCTCCAAAAGGGTGTCGAAAATATCGTTTGCGGCCACGACGGCCCTGTGGAAGTCGACATGCTTCAGTGGATGAGCCGCACTGCACTCGAACTGATCGGCCAGGCGGGTCTCGGGTACTCCTTTGACCCGCTCGTCTCTGATTCTCCTGACGAGTTTGCGCTTGCCCTGAAGTCTTTCGGGTATGTTCTCTTTTCACTTGCCGTAGCCCCACAGCCTTGACTCGGAGTCCGTCTGCATATCACGATTGACATTCGTTTACCTTCGGCAGCCCTGGCCTTGCCAAGATGAACCACCTCCGGCGCATCCTGCCCTACCTCCCGGAGATTGGCACCCCCGCGTTCCGCGCCAAGCTCGTCGATCTGTTTCCACATGAGGGCGTACGGGACGTGAAGCGGTTCATTGATACCGTGCACCGCCGGTCCGTTGAAATCTATCAAGGCAAGCTGCGGGCGTTGGAGCTCGGTGACGAAGCTGTCGCAAAGCAAGTCGGGGAAGGAAAGGACATCATGAGCATTCTCAGTCCGTTCCCGCCTTATGCAGCTACATTCGTGAGTGCTGACTGTATTTTATCTGCTATACGCCTAGTGCGAGCGAACATTGCCGCTGCTGAAGGTGACAGGCTACCTGATAAGGAAGTTATCGCAGAGATCTCGTGCGCTTTCATTCCCCCTGTTCTGGGACCGCGCGCACTTACTTTGCTGACACAACTCCTAGGACATTCGTATTCGCGGCGATGGACACCACGTCCAACGCACTGTCCATGACGCTTGTGCTCCTCAGCGAGCGACCCGACGTTCAGCAGAAGCTGCGCGAAGAGATTCTGGGAACATTTGACGACCAGGACAACTTCGACTACGACAAGCTTGTCGCACTTCCGTACCTCGACGCTGTCTGCAGGGAGACGCTGCGACTGTGCGTTGGTCCCCTCGTTCACCTATGTGTTCGATCTCACCTCGTCCCCTTCGCATAGTCACGCCCCTGCAACCCAGGTCTTCCGAGAGTACGTCGCTATCTGATTCGCGCGATCATGTCGCTGATGCCGACCGCGTGCAGGGCTCGCCAGGACGCCGTCCTTCCCCTTTCCAAGCCCATCAAGGGTGTCAATGGCAAGATCATCCACGAGATTTTGGTCCCGAAGGACACAACCATCTGCGTCGGTATCCTCTCCGCGAACCGCTACAAGGCAATCTGGGGCGATGATGCGATGGAGTGGAAGCCTGAACGCTGGCTCTCCCCTCTCCCAGAGAGCGTCTCCGAGGCGAAAATTCCTGGCATATACTCGAACCTGTAAGTGCTTCGGCCCACTTCACTGCTCGGAAGTTTACATCGTCTTATTTCGGGTCCACTGCAGGATGACGTTCATGGGTGGGGGACGAGCGTGCATGTACGTGTGTTCTCCCATGTGCCTATCATCTAGGTCTGTAGCTGACGGTTCCTTCACAGTGGTTTCAAGTTCTCGCAACTCGAGATGAGTGCGTCCCCGTACCTTCCATCTGTTCTCCCGATGAACGCTCACCTCGCCGCCTCTTTCATCAGAGATCGTCTTGTGTCTCCTCCTGGCGAAGTTCACATTCGTGCCATCCGAGAAGACAATCACCTGGAACCTGTCAAACGTCCGGTTCCCAACAGTTGGTGATAACCCGAAGCCGTCGATGCCGATGAAGGTCGGACTGTACGAACGGAATGGCGGACCCGTGGCTTGATTCGAGTCTGTTTCAAGTTGATCTGTCGAAAAGATATTGTTCAGTGGAGCTCGGAACGAGTCCTGTTGCGGTGGCAGGCGCATAATAACTACATGTATTAGCGATGTACACGTCTACGCGGTGGAAATAAGGAGTGAATACTATGCAGCGACTTTCTACAGCACTTGTTGTGCGACGTACGTCCGTGAATTCACCTTATCCGCCTGTGGTGGGGCAAATAGAGGTAAACAAATAGGGCGCTTACACAAGCTCTCAACCGCCATTGCGCGCTAAGTTACTACTTGTGCCATGTCGCATTTGGACTCTGACCTCTTTGGGCTTGAGGCTTGAACAATGACTTATGCTGAGCTCGAACCCCTAGTTTCGATTTACTGGTGACTTCGTGAGTCTTTCGATATAGTACCCAACCGCTTTATACGACTTTTCTTTGTTGCATTTGGCGGCTACAACCAGGTCTGTCGTCATATTTTATGTGAAGCCCCAAGCACTGATTGTTACCGCTCAGCCGACTTTGGCAGCGTCCATGCCGTCCAGGCGGCCCTGCATCAGCGTCGGCGTTCTGTGGCCTGGTCTGTGTCGGAAACGTAGTGGGCGAATGAATGTGTTTCCATTGGCATGGGGAACATTGCTATCGCTATTGAACGACGCGACGATCTCCATCATGTGTGAGGAAGAAGACCTACTTCAATTAGAATGCCGACATGGAGCGCCCAGGGATGGTTATCGCTTCCTACGCTTCGGGTCTTCTATCTGAGTAAGGTTAGTCCGAGGCCGAACAAATCCGAAAGATCGACCCATACCGAAGCCACCGTGCGTTCATTTGCAGGGGGTCCCATCGCAGGGGGTTGGTGCAATCTACTACTTCGAATGACCGCCGACAGGAAGGCTCGCCTTGGCCCATTTGTACCCAGGCATGCGGTATCTCGGCAAATCACCCCTATATCATTGGCCTCACCGTGTTCTAACAACCAGTAACACCCTCATTTAATCCTGTCTTTTTCTCCCTCCTGCCTCTAATATGGACTTCGAAGTTTTCCAGGCTGTCTTCGTCTGCACTCTATCCTGGTTATTGTGGAAATATTTCCGCCAGTTCTTCTTGTCATCACCGCTTGACAATATTCCCGGCCCCCCTTCAAGGTCGTGGCTTTACGGTGAGTCTCCAGGGCCGCTCCGTGCGCGAGTCAGTATCTAATACGTATGCCAGGTAATCTGAAACAGATCCTTGTCAAGGATGGATGGGACTTCATTCGACATCTCACCGACGACTACGCAGCGGGGATCGTGAAGCTGGATGGACTGTTTGGGGTACGTGCTACTACGCATCATGGTGACGTTTCCTTGGACTGACATCGGCGTCATGTAACGGTAGCACCGAATGCTGTACGTCTTTAAACCTGACGCATTACACCACATCATCGTCAAGGAGCAGCATGTTTTCGAAGAGGCCGCATGGTTCATCAAGTGAGTCACAAACACACCCTCCGTCGACCTAATCTGTTCGACTGGTGACGTCTGCTCAGATTCAATCATCTCCGGTTCGGACCCGGGCTGTTAGCAACACTAGGCATGCGATCGCACAACTTTCGTTACCATTCAGACTTCCGCTCACAGACTTGGCTTCAGGCGACCATCACCGAAAGCAGCGCAAAATGCTGAATCCCGTCTTCTCCATCACCCACATGCGTCGCATGGTGCCAATCTTTGACGAAGTCTCTCGCAAGGTCCGTGCCGCCTCGAGGGCCGTCTACCATCTCTTGAACCCAACTTCCCCTGTCCACAGCTCCAGAAAGGCATTGAGAATTCCGTCCGGGATCACGACGGCCCCGTCGAAGTCGACATGCTCTCGTGGATGAGCCGGACTGCACTTGAGCTCATTGGCCAGGCTGGCCTTGGGTACTCATTCGATCCACTTGTCTCCGACTCTCCCGACGAGTTCACGATCGCTGTCAAGTCATTCGCGTACGTCACCTCCCCAACACCCCTCTCTCTGTGCATTGCGATTTACATACCGTCATCATTTGTAGGGCCGCCCTTGCCAAGATGAATCACCTCCGGCACATCCTGCCCTACCTCCCGGACATTGGCCCCGCGAAGTTTCGGGAGAGGCTGGTCAACATGATCCCACATGAAGGCGTGCAGGAAGCGAAGCGGTTCGTCGACACGATCTACCGCCTGTCGGTCAATATCTACCGCGAGAAAGTGAGGGCATTGGAGCTCGGGGATGAGACTGTCGCGAGGCAGGTGGGAGAGGGGAAGGACATCATGAGCATCCTGAGTTCGTCGTCGCATTCTTTGCTCATCTATCTAGCGCCATGCTGACCACCTACGAACTCTACAGTGCGAGCAAACATAGCGGCTTCCGAGCAGGACAAGCTCCCCGAGGAGGAGGTCATCGCCCAGATCTCGTGCGTTCCCGCATTTGTTCTCGGACTGCCCACTGACGCATCTCGGTGGCCCGCTATGCAGGACATTTATCTTCGCGGCCATGGACACGACCTCAAATGCCCTCGCAATCACGCTCATGCTTCTTGGGGAGCACCCTGACGTTCAACAGAGGCTCCGCGACGAGATCCTAGAGGCATTCGACGAGCAGCGAAATGTGGACTACGACAAGCTTGTCTCGCTTCCATATCTCGATGCCGTGTGTCGGGAGACCTTGCGACTGTGCGTTGCATAAGTTTTCTAGTACATGCTTCCGACGGTATGCTAATTGTGCATGGAACAGCTACGCGCCAGTAACACAAGCCTTCAGAGAGTACGTTGTTGTCAAGTTGGCGTGACCGCACCGTCTGGATTGACTGTGTACGTATGCAGGGCTCGTCAAGACGTTGTCCTGCCGCTCTCAGAGCCCATCAAGGGCGTCAATGGCAAGGTGATCCACGAGATCATGATCCCCAAGGACACTATTGTCGTCATTGGCATTCTTTCTGCGAACCGCAACAGAGCGATCTGGGGTGAGGACGCGATGGAGTGGAAGCCTGAGCGTTGGCTCTCTCCGCTCCCCAAGCCTGTCACCGAGGCGAGGATCCCGGGTATATATTCCAACCTGTGCGTGTCTTACTTTACGGAACCGCTGGATACCTGCCATAACCCTGTTCTTGCTACAGGATGACGTTCCTTGGTGGAGGACGGGCATGCATGTACGTGGTCCCCATCTCGTATCCACACTCGTGCATTGATGGATTCTTCATAGCGGATTCAAGTTCTCGCAGCTCGAAATGAGTGCGTCTCCTTGCTTTCCGTCTGTCCTTAGGTCAACGCTTACCTCCTACTTTCAGAGATCGTCCTGTCTCTCCTTCTCGCCAAGTTCACATTCGCCCCGCCCTACGGAAAGACGATTACCTGGAACTTGTCGAATGTCCGGTTCCCAAGCGTTGGTGACAACCCGAAGCCTTCGATGCCAATGATGGTAGGAACGTATCGAAGGACGAGAGACGCAGAGTGATGAGGTCGGGATTGTCTAGATCTGCGTCGCTCTTATCGCATTCAACTGCGGCAGGCACAGCGAGATGTACATCAGCATATATAGCATATCAAATGTGAACGAGGACATCAACAAGTTCTAGCTATCGCTTTAGTTAGACTTCACCAACCCGACTTTCGAGGGCAGAGAAGGGGATTTCTCGTCTCCAACAGTCGGATAAATGATGCCGGCGAAGTTGCACTTGATCTCCATATCTGCGCGCTCGAACGTGAGGGTCGAGAGGAGCACACGTAGGACGACTTCTGAAACGGATACAAACAGACTTAGCAATGCAAAAACGAGGGTAGCCAGTACGCGCACTCATTTCCAACTAAGAGAACTTGAAGCCGCTGTAGGTCATTTGCAGATTAGTACTGAGACGACGCACGAAGAGAGGGAGTACGTACAGTACATGCAAGCACGTCCAGCTCCCGGTGGAACTCCCAGCCAACGCACGTCACGAACTTCGCAAACATTGCATGTGGGCTGTGACTGGGACCTGCGGACAGAACTTCAGGTTGCGAGCTTCAAGTCGGCGAGGGCGCTGCTTACCCGCCACTCAACATCCCCGCCTGTGCCATACTTCGTTAGAATGTCTGGAGGTTGCGCATCGTCCGGGGCAATCGACAAGCTGGCCAGTGGATATAGATGAGTGCGTGCACCTTAAGCAAACTGGTAAGAGAAAAAATGACCAGCTCACAAAGTGGCGGATGCGGGGGGATTGTCGCAGAGGCATAGCGATGCCATACGATCCATCCACACATCCAGTGCGCATCCATGCCGCTCCTGATGCGTATGTCGGGCAAGAACAATCTGCTTGAAGTTGAAGGCGCTGGAGGTGGTCCACCTGTGGGCACCTGGAACACAAAACGTGTCGTTTCAACAGCCCATGGGAACTCCGCGAGATTCGGAGTGGGGGCACGGAGACCGCTGACCATCACGTCGTTCGGTCTTCAGACCCTACAGCGATTCCGTGAGACTCGGAATGAAAAGACTCGAGATCTCTACGCACCCAGATCCAAATATGAAGCCACCGTGTCGATGACCCTGGCAATGCCCCTCCCGACCTTGTCAGGCGCAGGGCCAAGAGGACATGCAGCCAAGAGGCCACGGACGATAAGCGCACTGGCACGGTGGTGAATGCCCATCTAAACCTGAAGAAGTGAAACGGTAAAGTCAGGCACGGACAATGGATACCTCGACCGCACTATCGCCTCCTGGAAGACGACGAAACATGGAGATGGACATAGGCACTCACATCCGCAGCGGAAATACAAGGTAACCGCGTTTCTTCTAAGAGCGTGCGCGCACCCTCGCCGTCCTCCTGGCTTTTCTCACAAGGGGCCAGCGGTTGTGACGAAGCCTTCATATATCTTGAAATCCTGGTTGGGGCGTGACGGAAGTGCTGAGAGCGCTCAGGCTCACCCTTTGCCATCGAAAAGCGGGCGAGGACCTGAGACGAAAGACGGACTCAAAGTGCACACTGATGAGTCTACGTAAACAAAGCGTGAACAATGCGTTTCCCAACAGGCGAAGACGGCATCGGCTAACCTTGGACGCTCAAGACGCCTGGCGTGGCGACGTGTGACGTTGTCTAGACGCTGGTAATGACATGGAACTCGGCACCGCTGGCGGTAGGAGGGGATGCATCCTAAGCGTCGGGGTAGGGTCGGCCCGAGTGGGGGTACAGTATGGGCGATATAGTGGTCCGAAGGACGCCTGGTTGTGACGCGGGTAGGTGCTGTATGTAAACTGCGAGTAAGGCCGGCGCAGTCCCGAATTCTGCTCGAAGACTACCCACCTTCTTGCGGCACTGCCCCAATCACCGTGACGGAAAGGAGACACTGGCACGCGCACGGTACTGCTTGAATATATACCCTTCCGACTCAGCGATGAGGGGTCCCTATATTCGTGGGGGTGATGGTTCATCTCAGGCCTACTACGAAGCCAGATTTGTGTGATTGTGAACTGGAAGCTGACAGGGTCATGATTGTCTTCGCAGCTCCTGAGACCTTCAAGTTGAGAGGTGTGTGGGCGGTATAAGCGCGCGAAGAAGGACCGATTGATGCCAAGCTCAGAGGATAGCGATTTGGTACCGCCGGCCCGGATTTTGCGGATTCGTACGCCGATTTGTTCGGATTCCTCATTCTCCCGCTGCCAGGTCTCCCTCGGGCCTCTGTTCGTCATTCACATGATCGACCCTCTCTCATATTACCAGCTTTTGGCTTTTCGTTCTTGAATACACGGAACGCTGGTCGCTCGTATCACCAGCAGCTGGCGAGCGTCTCCGGAAGCGGGCAAATCCATGCACCCCAGCCCGCGGGGCCAAGCGCTGCCATCCCCCAACCATGACACCGATCGGGACCTGCTCGTCGAGTCCATTCGGTGGCCACTCCTGACGTGCGAGGGGTCAGGCGCCTTAGATTGACTTGACGAAGTTGGAATCTGGTGCGCCCGGAGGACTTTCTTGTCACTGATCCGTTTACCCATTCAGTACTGTGCGCTGTCACGGTCCGAGTTGACACTTTCAAGCCTACTCGGGAGCAAAGAGAAAGCAAGCAACGCTAGTTTTGCCAATGACTGTCACGGTCTCCGCAATATGTTTCTATTCGGGAGCCTGGCAGGAGGTGGGGCGGATTTCTGTTTCATCGCTTGGCTACGTTAACTGGTTGGCGCCAGCTATATCGCGTAACTAGGTGACCGGAAGTCTCGGCAGCCACTCAATACTCAAGCTCCTCGTGTCCTTTCATGAACCCTGCTTCGAGGGTTATGGATATCTTCTCTGCCTGCGCCTCCAGATGGCGTTTCGGATCTTCGACGTACGTAAGTATCCAACTGCCTCCATTACGGCTGTCGCTGAATACAGACGATGATTCCTTCTCGGCGTCGATCTAGAGCTAGCGGTTGCTTCCCCCACTGGTTCAGCGAACAATCTCCAAGAGACCTACGGCAGTGTCGCGTTATCACTTCTGGACACCGGGCGATCAATGAGCCAAGTGTACACGACAACGGCGCGCGGGGAGCATACGTCTTCGCCCGGACACTGAGTATGTGCTATCTCTTGACTTCGTCCTACAATCGCCCCACATCTCTTTAGTCCTAAAGCCGCTTTTGGCCACAAGGTTACTGCGATGAGGCGCGACGATTGCCAATCTCCGCTCCCCGCGCTTTCGTCCGCACGCTAGGCACCGAATCTTTACCTCATAGCCTGTCGACGTCCCGGAAGCATTAGCCTCGCGTCTTCCGTACAGGCTCGGGTCCGAATCTCCCTGTGCATCTGCGCCAGATCTCGCAAGCACGGTTACAGCTCTTCCGAGCCTGTCAAGCCTCGGTCCACGCCCGGAGTACCATCCGCAGCGGCTTTTCCAAGGTACTCTTCGAGCCGCCTTCGCTGTCGCATAAAAACACGCAGCGAGATCAGGTCAACTGTACTCTCGCTCCCGCCCGATCTCGCTCCTCCTGCACACCGCCCGCCCTCAACCTCCAGAGATCCGAATGATGCAGTGCCATTCAACTTCACTTGGGCCCGAATGCGTAGCACTGATTCTGCCACGCACAAGATTAGGTTCGCCTTGCACGCACCGGTACTAGCTGTGGCTTTGCTGACGCACCTCGCTCGTCAGCATCCCTCGAGATCTTGCTTCCAAATTACGATCCCGAGAACGGCGAACCCACCATACAGCACGGGGCTCTCACACCGAGTCAACGACAAGTTTGCCTTCAGCTCTCTGTCTCGCAGCTTGGTGAGTCTCCTGCGAGCATCCTTTCCAAGATACGTTTCAGCGACTGATAGCCACCAGTCATGTTGGAGGGCACTTCGATCAACGGCGTATCATCAACCGAGACGGATTACATCTCCGGGCTTCCAAGCTTCAAGCTGGCCCGGAAAGGTGGCCGTGGAGTTAAGACGGCGGTGAGTGGCGACGAAGACTTCTGGAGTGACCGTGTTGGCATTTATTCATTTCCGAAACCAATAGTGCGTCAACTGCCGCAACGTTGGGAAGCGCTGTGATCCCGGTCGACCGTGCTCTCGCTGCAAGAGGATCGGCCTTCAGGGCTGCAGGGACGCTCCGTCCAAAGCGAAGAAGCCACCAACAGGCAAACCGGTTTCGGCTGGACCGGTCCCCGATCATCCTCAGGCGACGGCTACTACCTCCGCGACAATGGATCAAGGTGAGCCGCCGGCGACTCGTCCAGCCGCTTCTTTCTCAGCGCTCATTGTCTTCTAGCGTTAGCTCCTCAACCTGCCCCAGTTGGCGCAGCTTCTCCCGCCAGTCCCGTCATTCCTGAAGCCACGGACGCCAGCAGTCACTTTTGGGATCCTTCCCCTGGGTACCCTGGGAGCGATACACACATGCCAACCGCATACGTGTGTCCTTCTACCTTCGACGCCGGCGACATGGGTCAGATGGCGTACGGGTACTATGATCCGGCTCATGACCATCTGACCAGGTATTCCCAAACCCCTTCTCCTCCCGCCATGCAGACAATGGTGGGATATCCGAGCTCGCAACCACACACCATGGACATGCCAGATGCGCCACAAGACTATTTCCTGCTTGACGTTGCATCTGGCTCAGTGCAGAACTTTCCTGGTTTCGAGACATACTCGCGCCCGCAAGGCTCTGCGACCGATATTCGGACTCCCTGGCCCAGTCGGGGATGGTGAATTCGCATCATGTCTCCGGTATGTCTATCCCATACGAGTTGGTGCCGACCAGACACTGACGATTACCACGCTCAACAGTCATTAACCCGATACCCCATGCATTGCTTAGATCGTCTTCTGCTTTCCGGCTTGCTTTCCCGGCACTGTGTGTGTGATATGAGTACTGTACTTGCTTTCCTTCGCTCTGCTGTCGTTGTACTTTCGCTCTGTTCAACGCTTGAACTGCCGCGCTGCAGCTTTGTATTGTGTGAAATATGTCATGTACGTCTGACTCCAATCGAGCATATGTGGAAAGCAAAAGCAAAAGGCCCAGACAGCGTCATAGTAAGTGGCGGGGTGCGGTCGGGGACCAATGTACGGACTCGTCCGGATTTACCCGAGGCGGCGAATGCCGGGCGTTGAAATCCTGGGTCAGCGACGTCTGGTGCCAGTGGTGGCACAAGACGTTGCTGCCTTTGTCTTGCCTCCGCCTGTCGTGCTTGCCTCGTTATGCTGGGTGCGCGTACAACAGCCAGACTTCAATGACCGCCGAGAAGGCAATGAGAGCCTAAAGTGGGTGGGAAGATCATCTTCTGTGGGCCCATGAGGCTCTGGCAGATGGGCGTTCGACAGTTGACCAGGTGTTCCACAACATCGACGTCCTATCCAACTACCCACGAAGCCGATTGTGAGGTGTGCACCGCTCGACCAATGCTCGCAGCCCCCCCTAACAACGCAAATGGATGGCAGCTTCGTCCCGGACCCGCTCCAGCCGCTATACGATAGTAGCGCAACTCACCGTCCTGCGAGTTTAGTGGCAGTGTGCAACAGCCTTTGCCACGTCATCTGTTGGTTATCCCATCTCTAGCCTCCCCGTTCTCGGCTGACCCACATGTGCGTATCCGCAGAGCTTAGACTTCGAAATGCAGGGCAACAGGAACGTGTACAGACAGCCGCTTATCAATAGCCTTCCGATCGAACTCCTCTCCGAGATATTCATCATCGTCGCATGGATGGCGCGTCAGACGGTCGCTCCCACGGCTTGGATGCAAGTGTTGCTCGTTTGCAAGCTTTGGAACCACGTAGCCTCGGATATCGCGGAGTTGTGGCGAGTCATCTACGTCAACTCGAACCACAACTGGCTTCGACTCTGCCTCGCTCGCGCGCCTCGATGCTTGGTCGATCTGCATCTCGTCAATGTCAGCCCTAGGGACATTCACGCCGCGAAACGCTTGATCCTTCCGCACAAAGATCGCATACGCGCGATGCGTATCAACGACTCCCACGACAGGTTGACGAATGGCATCGTCGATCTGTTTACGGTCGGACTGCCTGCCCTAGAAGAGATCTCGTTCGTCCCCGTCGAGTGGCGCGTCAAACGGGAGACGTCGTTCGCCATCTCGGCGCAGGCATTTCCAAGGATCCGAAACTTAACCCTCAGCGGTATCTCCATTCCCCGCGAACCTGCATTCTACAAGAACATACGTTATCTTGAGCTCCACGAGCACTGCTGCAAAGACAACCGGTTCACCATTCGAGAGCTTCTCGACGCTCTTCGTGCGGCCTGTAACACCCTGGAAGACCTTGACCTCTCCCGTTTCGACCCCATCCAAGAGTCTCGACCCATAGAAGGCCCACAGGTTCATCTTCAAAACCTACGGAGCTTTCGAATGGACAACACTTTCAGGTTAGCGTCGCGGATACTCAAGCATCTCCGCGTGCCCCCAAGCGCGCAGTTCCGACTGCGCGTCTCCCTCTCCGCAGGCGAGGCCATCGAGCACCTCACCAATGAACATCTTCTCGCCGCCATCGTCCCCCCAAATATCCGCGTGGTGCTCGACAGAGCAGAGGAGCTCGCAGTGCTTATTGAGCGCGAGCGATTCCATGTCCGCGTACTCCACATGGCTCTCTTGTCACCATCCTCCGAATCGAACGACCGAGGTACATTGCGCTCAGAGCGCGTTCGCATCGAACTCATTGGGACGTACCTCGCTGTGGAAGCTCTCCGCGCCGTTCCTAGCATCTGCGCGGCCCCGCTGAGGACGCTCTCCGTCAACTCTCCGGCGCTTCGGCACGACATTGGGGATTGGAGAACCCTCTTCGGCGCATTCCCCCTGCTGGAAAACCTCACTGTACAGGGGCGGCAAGGGGGATGGAACGTACACATCGCAATCCCGTTTATCGCGCTCACGAGGGAGGCCGACATGGAGCTCCCCGCCACTGCCTCCAGGGGCCTCGCACGTTGTCCGTCGCTGAAAAGTATCCGCGTCGAGGGGCTATATGGGGATATATTGGACCGCGAGGAGTCAAATCGGTTCCTGGAAAACGTCGTGCGGTGTTTACGTTCCCGAGAAGGCTACGCGTGCAGGCTGGAGATGCTGACGCTACGCTCATTCTTGCAAATCGAGACCTACGAGGAGCTGGAGGGGTTGGTTGACAAGGTAGATATCGCGCTTTGGCACTGTTAGATAGATTCCAAATCTTTCTGGTGTCCGTTGTACTTAGTAGCTCGAACATCGCAAGCTGGCCCAGTCAGACGGCGTCACGGCGTGGGACGGGTTCAGCGAGTCAGCACTATCATCAGAGTAGAACAGACGGTACCATTGCGAATGATGCATGACGTCTCATGCAGGCGGTGTCGACTGAACACCCAGGGAGTATATTCCTAGTTTCCAGAGACTACGGTCAGCGCATTTCGCGCTTTGTTCGAACGCGTGTCCCCAGCCCACCTTCGAAGATGAACGCTATGTTGTCACTGTGTACCGTTTACTAGATCGCATCCCAGCCAGCCATTCCTCGAGCAGTTAATCGGCATATCCAGGAGTCCAGACGGAGTACAATATGCAAAGACCTGTACAAGCTCACATAACATTGATCAAGCCTTGACCAGCCCAACCTTCAGGGGAAGAGATGGGCTTGTTTCGTTTCCGACAGTAGGGTAAATTACGCCAGCCAGGTTCCACTTTATCTCCTTCTCCGCATGCTCGAACGTAAAAGTCGAGACGAGCACCGCCAGAACAACCTCTGTGGTGGAAGATCAGTCACGCCACATCATAATTATGTTAGCTTGCACACGCACTCATTTCCAGCTGGGAGAATTTGAAGCCGCTGTTGTATACTTGTTGATCAGTTCACGAATACATACACCAAGCGTGAATACGCACATGCAAGCTCTTCCACCGCCCCAGAAAGTCATCCTACGAGGAAATGCATGCATTCAGTACATGGTCGAGACGTTTCCATGGAACGTACAAGTGGGAATAGACTCCAGGAATCTTTGCATCCAGTACCGCGTCAGGGAGGCGCGACAGCCAACGCTCGGGCTTCCACTCGTACGCATCCTCGCCCCAAAGCGACTTGCGCGTGTTAGACGTGTAGACCCCAACGAAGACTGTAGTATCCTTCGGGATGGGGATTTCAGACATCATCGTGCCGTCGAGGCCGCAGACGGGCTCGGATAGTGGAAGTACGACATCTTCACGAGTCCTAGCCATCGTCAAAAACATGTCAACGCTAACGATCGCCTGGCAGCATTGCTGATCACAACTTACTCTCGGAACCGGAATATGGCAGGCGGAAAGCTGTTTCAAACGAAGTTAGCACCTAGACCGACGTTAGATTCGACTAATCACCTACAGTCGCAAGGTCTCGCGGCACACGGCATCAAGGTACGGAAGGCCGACGAGGTCGTCATAGCCTAGGTCATTTCCTCCGTTATTCTTCTTAGCATCCAAGATCTCTTGGCGTAACCTGGCCTGAGCTTCGGGATGTTTCGCCAGCTGATCCAGGGTCAGAGAGAGAGCGTTCGACGTAGTGTCCATAGCTGCGGTGGTCAAAGTTCTATGCCATGACGGTTAGGTAAGCCGCAATGCGTCAGCTCCGCTGCTTCAACCCGCGCCTTGCGAAGAGGGCGAGCGCACTTACGACATCTGGCTAATTAGTTCATCGTCCGATAATCGGTCCGCGTCCTCCGTAGACGTGTTAGCCCTCACTGTATGGGGATGAGTAATCTTCGTCCGCGCCATACGTTTCAGGGCGTAAGAAATACGTACAGAGAATGCTTATGAGGTCCTTCCCCTCACGAAATAGTCGTTTGACACCTTCATCGCCCTTTGCAATAGCAGCCTTCTTCTCGTTATAAATCTCAATGGAACGGTCGTACATCGTGTCCGCCACCCGCCTCAGCCGCTGGAATCCCTGATGGGGGAGCTTGTCTGCAAGGAATCGTCTCAACGACAGAGGAATGGCGGCTTCGATGTACGGCCAGAACTGAAGATACAGAGCGAGACTGTATAGTGACGGGCTGACATCGAGGATTCAATAAATGCGTGGATAAAAACAATTGTACTCGGTGGAGAAATGGAAACTCACATGAACATTTTGAGAGCACTGCCGTACGTGTCCGTGCTCTCTTCTGTGAGGGAGTCGAACGAGTAGCCAAGCCCGGCCTGCCCGACAAGCTCAAGAGCCGTCCTTCCCATCCAGTTCACCAAGTTGATTTCCTTAGGACCATCCTTCACCGAAGCCTCGAGCGCCGAACGAAGCTAATGCCCTTCCAATGTCAGTCTACGGTCTAATGCATATCAATGCGCGGCGTTACCTTGTGCGTCACTTCATAGAAGATCGGAATCATCTCCCTCATGTGACTGATATTGAAGGCTGGGTTGAGCATCTTCCTCTGGTGGCGATGCTGTTCGCCTGCATGCCCGTTTGAGCCCTCACGAGGCGGCAATAATTAAAGAACGTGGGTTGGAGTACTCACCACTGGTAGCCAAGAGACCGGGACCGATAGTCGCCATGTTCATCCTGACGGGAGTAATGGACGTTACGCACCCCGCAAGGAAGTTTAGTTGCCGCAATGCTCACCGAAGAAACCATCGTGCTTCATCATACACGTATTGCTCCTTGACCGCGATGGTGTGCATTGCCTTGGGGTCGAAGACATACACAATCTTCCGCTAGAT
The DNA here is from genome assembly GCA_000338015.2 of Ganoderma multipileum BCRC 37180. Taxonomy (NCBI): domain Eukaryota; kingdom Fungi; phylum Basidiomycota; class Agaricomycetes; order Polyporales; family Polyporaceae; genus Ganoderma; species Ganoderma multipileum. Next base: position 16,502 of record BACB01000604.1, read on the forward strand.
GTCGCGGAAGCATCAGTAGCGCCACAGCGCAGTGAGAAGGATGATCCGCCGAACTGCGTACCCCGAACTTGCCGTGAAGTACGGAAACAGGACCGTAGTGCTCCAGCTGCCTGTGGAAGGCCCATCCTTGCTTGTCGTATATCTGCTTGAGGTTCCCTTGGCGTGATGATAACGTCAGATGGGACCGCGACAAGCTAAGGACGTGCGCTTCCACTGACCGAGTATGATGGAAGGACTCGGAGGCCCCGGGAGATTATCCAGAGCGCTTTTCACGATAAACAGCCGGATGACCTTCCAGATAAACCATGTTGCGCCGCAGATAACAATGGCCTGGAGAGGGGTCCCGGCCATCGACGCAAGTGTGGGGGAAGAAGGTCAGTGGAGGCAATAAGCACGGGCGGGGATGAGAGGGGCAGGCGAGGTCGTCGAAGCCCAACCTTATTATATGAGTATGATGATGCAGGCATCCGCCTGTTAATAACCAATGACAGCAAGGCGTTATTACGGACAAGGCATTGCGGAACGGAAAGGAGTTTGCGGAGACCTGCGTCGCGAAGCGAGACTATCACGAGAACGCAGTGAGATCTTTCTGCGGGGCCTATAGTTACCGTGAGAGGTTACCTGCAACCTGGTTCCTGCAGGCTCTTGCGTGGGAGTGCCTGATGTTTCAGCAATTTCATCCGCGAACGTTGACCTTCCGATTCCAGTGTGGAAATGCCAGATCCCGCTGCAGTCGGAGTAGCCCCAGCTCACCGGAATTTCTTATTCCTAAGAAGGGTCTAAGTCATCTTAGAATTAGAATTTGTAGCCTGACCGTCCCTCTTGACGTAAGTATGACCGCCGCATGTCCACCTGGCCATCACTTCGTGCGTTCCACCAACTCCGACTTTCGCGCATATCTGAAAGCTCCGGATCGACCACAAAGGAATGCGATATCAAGGAACGGTTGGGGGCCCACGTTTGAAACACCAATCCCAGCCATCCACGAACCAAACGATATCCAACCTGACTAGTGCATCGTTTTCCTGCTCCGTGTATACACGGGTCAGTTAGGCATATAACCAGGGCAATCTGATAGGCGCACGTACAGATGAACAGGGTCCGGAGCTGTAAAACAAAGGCAAGTTTTAGGACATGAACGCATGAACCCTAACGACGAGGAACAATTATTCTTAACTTGTCGCGGTCAAGGTGCCACATCCGATCGCGCCGCCGAACCATCACGCCGCAAGGAAGTAGAGACAGGCCAGGGCGGTGCCTGCACCACGCTTTATTATGGTATGTACATATCCCTCTGCTGCGGGAAAACCCAATGTGCGTGTAAAAGATGAACAGCGATGAACGTATGTCTAGCGCATACAAGAGATATACAGCAAGAAACTCACAATACATTACACTAGCCGTCCGAGGGACGTTGGGGATGCAGATGTCTATAAGAGATGGCCAAGATGTAAGCAATGAATGTTCGTTGTGCGTCGCGCGTGGAGAGATTATCAGGGTGCTTGGGAGGGTTGATGGGATGAGGCCAATATACTGTAAGAGGGCGCCGAGGTGGGGCGAGTTCATGCACGCTGCAGCCAGCCCACATCAAGACCGGTCATAGTGCGCATGTTCTCGGGGTAAGCCTTGTTGCTCTCCTTGAGGAGCGCAGCGAGCCGCCGGCAGATGCCACGAGGATAGTACAGATGTTCCGCCTGTGGGAACCCGGGGTATCGTTTCAAAAGCCTATGGGAATCCCGTGAGATTCGGAATGATGGTAGCACAAAACATCGAAGATCCCGTACCCGTCCAGATCCGAATATGCCGCAGCTGTATCTAGGATTTTGAAAAGCACTTTCCCCGCTCTTATCGAGGCGCTCTTCGCCAGGACGTACTGCGTGGGTATGGCATATGATAGACGCATACTGGGCTTGAATAGCCAGACCTGCAGGTGGGAGCGGGGACGGTCAGACACTGAGAAAACAGAAGAACTGGAGTCTGATTGAACTACGTACGAGAAGCCGTGGCCGCTCTTCCTCCTCATCAAAGATGACGAAACGATAAGTCGCATGAGCATGGACGAACTCGTTCATATCTTCGGCGATGAATGCCGACAACGGTAACCGGGATGGGCTGGGGATGCGATTTTGGACGTGAGAAGGAGTGTTCCGACGTGTCGCCAGATTCCATACATACCCAGCGTTAGCATTCATCGGTCGGACTGCGTATTTCGCGAGACGATACACTAGAGGCCCACGACCCTCGGGCGAGGGTCGTTCTTGACATCGACCGATTATGGCACCGCAAATACAGCGGGTTCGTCGCCAGCCGTCTTCCTGCTGGGGAGTGGGGATGCGTTAGCACGAAAGCCGCCACGGATCGGAAATTAACACCGTAGAAAGAAGAAAGGCACAAGAAAAACATATCATCACGGCCCGAAACGAAAGATATGCCCTCGCGTGTAGCTCCCGCAATAGTGTTCTCAGCCACACGAGAGTTGTTAAGCAAGTGACCTGCGGCGGCGGGGGGGTCCCGCATGCCACCGTCTATCTCGGACGTTTCGTATCAGCCGAAGGAGGGGTACTCCTGCCATCTCCGTGTCGCACCATTGCAGCACGGTGCAGCACCCCAGAACCTTCGGGGGCTCCGAGGCGCGCCCCGATGCGCTCCGGTGGACTCGACGATGGCCGCTGGTAGCGAAGCCAGCGACGGCCTTCTTTCCGTCCTACACCCACTCATTCACACACGTACCACTAGCCACATGCACAAGGACCACCGGACATTCGAAATAACCCCAGACAGCGGGCACTAGTAGGGATCTGACGCACCTTGTGATCGTCTTCGTTCGCAGGCCAGAAGTTGCTCTGCACGACTGCGGACTCTTCAAACAGAATGTAGCTTCCCCCGACAAGGGCTTCTCCCTCCTGCGGCCAGAACCCCTGGGCAGAATGCTTCTTGACGTGTTCGTGCAAACGCTGATCAGAGTGGCACATCCATGTGTCGACGAGCTCCGCCCAGTGCTCTGAGGGGAGGTCACGATATTCGTGGAGCTTCGACGCCTGGACGAGAGGGAGCGAGCACGCCGCGCAAACGAAACTTGTGGGCGCGGTAGAGAGAAGCTGTGTCGCGTCGAGGATACCGGACGGTGCGTCGAATGGTGTGGGGGGAGGCGATGTGACGGCGAGCTTGATCTCGTAGAACTGGCCCACCACCTTGACCTCCTTCACACCCGGGGAGACTGGCGCGGGGAGGCTGAGCAGGGGAGAAGTTGACGCGCCGCAACGCAGGAGGAGGTGGCTGCGTTCGCTAGCGGAGGTTTCGGATGTGCGAACCACTTCGGCCTCGAGGTTCGCCCCGGGGGTCATACCCTGGACGTTCAGGAAGACGAGGATATGTTGTAGTGTTTCGTGGTACTCCGCGACAAAGTGAACGTCAAGTCCGGCCGTACCTAGTTGCGACGGGTTTAGGACGTGACTATTCAGGGACCGACTGAGCGTACCTTGTACTGGCGTAGGAGGGGGGACGATCCCACTCGACGACCCAGGCCGCTTCGTCCTGCTCAGCCTCAGCCTCTTCCTCGAGTCCTTCTCCTTGTCTCCCTCTTTCTCGCTTTCCGGCGTATCCGGCAAGTTCGGACTCGACGACCTCGGGCTCGAGTTGAGCAGCCACGCTAAGGGAGGTGCCGAGAGGCTGCGGCTCCGAAGCTGCCTGAACGATTTCCTATGGGACACCGTCGAAGTCGCGGAGGAGGGCGTCGACGTCCCTTGCGCCTGCTCTGGTATTGGCTCGCGGACGAACTCCGGTAGGGACAGCATCGCGCGCTCGTCGTTCATCTGCATCTGGAGCTGCACGTCGTGCGGCACGCCTTCGCGGATGAACTCGGGGAGGGTAAGCATCGCGTCGGGATCCTTGAACTTCTTCTTGGGGAGGATCGCCTCCTGCGAGTGCAGCCTCCCCGCGTCAGAATGCCGCGCGAGGCGCGCAACGAACGCTTCGCGCTGCACGGATATCACAAACCCAACTCCGTTGAGCGCAAGCACGAAACACGAAACGCGATGAGGCAGACAGATATATACACACCTTCTCCTGATCCTTCTGCCTCGCCCGCTCCAGCTTCGCCTCCATCCCCCCGTCGAGCACAACCGCCTGGTCCAGCATCTTCCGCTCGCTCGCCTTCCCGATCAGCGCGACCATCCTCTCCAGCTCGCCCTCCTCCCTCTCCGCCGCGCGCTCCTTCCCGGACCTTACGCCCCCCGCCTGCCGCTCCCACGTCGAGCTCGAACTCGCTGCCCTCGCGCGCTCCATCTGCTCCAGCTGCTCGCGCTTGCTCTTCTTCAGCTCCACCCGCTGCTCGTGCAGCTGCGGCGCGACCATGTACAGCCTGTCGATCGCGAGCGCGACCGCCTCCAGGTCCATGCGCATCTTCTCGCTCATCCCGCCCGCGCCCCCGCCGCCCTCCCGGTCGCGGTCCCTCGGGCGCGCAGAAGTGGTCGAGGACGGCGACGCCGCTGCGCCCTTCTCCTTCTCCTTCTCAGTCGCATAGTCGTGGTAGTTCCCCGCGTCGTATATGGGGAGCTCCATGTCTGACGCGAACGGGTCGTACGCGCCCGCCTCGTACTCGGGCGGCAGATGGTCTAAATCGTCGAGGTGCGCATCCATGTCTTCTGGCGCAGGAAGCTGGTCTGCGGCCAGAGAAAGTATGCGGTCGAACTCCTGGTCTACGCGGGTCCACAAGAGCGCAGTCTCGACCGCCTGGACGGGCGGCCGTGACGAGTCCTGCGTGGTACGTGCGTCACGCTCGAGCTGCAGGTCCGTCAGCTCGCGCTGTAGCCTCACGAGGGAGTCCTTCTGCTGTGAGGCACCAGGGTCTGTAGGGGCTGTGCCCCACGACATCGTGCGGTGCAGGGTGGGAGACCTGGGTCGGGTTTGGCGGGGGTGGAGCTCAGCGAGCCTGCTGAAGTGCGCGACGAGCGAAACGAGGGCACGCGCGATGGCGCCGTCGGATGGCGACAGTCTCGTGCTTGCCAGACGGCCCACACGTATCTGGAGCTCGCGGACGAGCGACGGCTCGTCTGTGAGGGGGCTGCACTCCGTCATCATGTCCTGTTCTTGCGTGCGGAGGTTCAGGACGAGTGTTTGTAGCGGGGTCTGTGTCGCTGACGTGGTCGATGCTGACGGTGACAGTGATGATGCGGGGGCTGTGGAGGACGACGAGGCAGTGGCCGACGCTAAGAAGGATAACGGGGATGGGGAGGTGGCGTCGAGTGGAGTGCGGGGTACCGGCATGGAGTGTCGCCGGTCGGGGACAATGGGACGCCAGCTGGAGGAGATGGAGAGGAGGTCGTTGAGGGTCGTAAGGCAGGACTTCTGTACATTTAATATCGAGGAGACCAGCTCGTCCTGGGAAGGGGGAAGCAGTTGGTCAGTGTTTTCTGTCTTCGTATGATGATTACACCCCTCTCCATCAGGGATGGAAGTTGCAAGATTGGGAAAACGAAGTAAACGGGAAGATGCGACTGGCAACAAGTCCGAATGGGCGAGGTTGATGTCCGCAGGAACTAAAGGATGAACGGCGTGTACCTCTTTGAACCACAGAGTGGGTATATTCACGATAATGGGCAGGTCCCTGTGCGATGTAGGATTGCACGGTGTTCCAAAGCCAGCGCGGGGAAAAGGGTAAACTCTCGAAGTCTTCCCGGATTCGTTGGACACCTTAAGCGATACCACACTTCCCTAGTCTGTGTCCGATCCACGCCTCCGGACTGTTCGCAAAGCACATGCCTTCGTCCATCGAGGATGGAAGCCATGGGAGGGAAAACGAGGTACCGGTCCACAGTATGCTGGGGAACAGTGATTGGGCAAACAGAGCAGCATGATGCTTATGTTGTTTCTGATTACAGCATGCTTATGCGGCGAAGTACGTCGATACTAAGTATAACTGATTGGCAGTGGATGATATGGCGACATCCTGGTAAGGCGTTCCCCTCTCCTCGGACGGATAGAAGCAACACCGGGGCTGTCCCACAGTCAAGCCACCGGGCACACAAGGGGCGTTACGTTCAAGAAGCTGACCTGCATCTGCGGCACACGATATGCGGCAAAGGGAAACGGATCCTCTCGAGATGCACGCCACGCGGTTACGCCCGCTCTCGAGCCGCACGCGATGGAGCACGTCCATCGCGCCGAGGAAGTGCTGGGCCAGCGATAAGACGCGATGCGTACGATGGAACGCCTCGTATCTGCCATCCGCGACGACATTGCGGACCTTACCGCGATGGACTCGAAACGTGATCTGTGCAACTGTCACCGGGCAGGAGATCTGTTTCCACTGCCCTCAGATAGACTGCTCCTTCCTCAGCAAAGGCGTGCGGGCGAAGCCTTGGAGGTGGTTGCAACGAGGAAAGGCAGTCGTCCACGTTTGCGACCACCACCGCGTCCCACTCGATGGCCAGAAGCGCAAGCATAGAGCTCCAGCAGATTTTGCGCCGCACATCACTCACGACGGCAGCCAACACGGATTGGAATCACTCACTGAACTCGCCGTGTCCGTATCCGCAGTCCTTTCTTCTGCACGCGATACTTCCATCTCCGCTGAGCTGCCCATCGCCTGCTCCGCCTCCATCCCTGCCATGGACGCTGTCGTGATTAGCCCATTCTCCTCTTGCTTCGTCTCGGATACGGGCTCGGGTCGGGGCTCGGACGGGCGCGTTAGTTGAGGAAAGGGTGTGGGTATATCCAGATGGAGTGGCCGACGATGTTCCGCTTCTGATGGGTCCTCGGCCACCTGGAATGACGGCTGCGTACGCGTCAGAGTCGCCATGTCCTACGGAGTCGGCCGACCAGAGTACCCAGAGAAATGGGGGAACAAGAAAGCGCGAGCGGACGATGGGAGGAAGGAAAGGTGGCTGGGAGAAGGCGGGCTGAGCCTCTGACCAAGATGGCGGCGGCGGCGGGCAGTGGCCGCGCCGGCGCCTAGTCTTCCCGATCGGGTCAGGCGACCCTGACTGCGGCCAAAAACAAAACGTTCTGGTGACAAAATCAACGCAGGCTGCGTCCGTTACTATTACTAAGGACAAGATGATAACCAATTCAACACTCTCCTGAAAGCAGAGTGTCACCGGAACGAGCACTGTTGTCGGGCCTTTACTGGGCACGGAGTGCGACATCTCGGGATCAAAGACCAGGCTGAAGAACCACGAGGTCGACGAGTGACGGAAGGTGCTTAAGTTACAAAGCAGGCGAGCGGAGAAGCACGAGCTCATAGTAGTGTAGTGCAAATCCGATTAGAGGGTAGGAAGAATAGTACATAAATAATACAACAGTGGTACGAACACATAACATCTCTACACCTCCTGGCTGTCCTTCTTGCCCTTCGATGTCTTCGATGGCAGAAGTTCGGGGTTGATATGGGGGACAACACCTCCTTGCGAGATGACGACGTCGCCCAGGAGCTTGTTCAACCTAACGCCACACACATTACTACGCGGTAAAGAGCAATGAGAGAAGAGATACTCACTCCTCGTCGTTTCGGATAGCAAGCTGTAAGTGCCGAGGCACGATACGCTGCTTCTTGTTGTCACGAGCCGCATTACCAGCAAGCTCCAGGATCTCGGCAGCGAGGTACTCAAGGACCGCTGCGAGGTATACTGTGGCGCGAATGCAAGTCAGCTCCGGCTCTTGTCCAGCAGCCAAGGTGCGACCTGAAATGCGCGAAGTTAAACGGGAGATGCGACTCACCAGGTGCACCAGCACCGACGCGCTGGGCGTAGTTGCCCTTCTTGAGGAGACGGTGGACACGACCGACGGGGAACTGAAGACCAGCCTTGGCCGAGCGCGACTGCGACTTTGCGGAGGCATCGCCGGAGGCCTTGCCAGACTTGGACTTGCCGCTGCCCTTGCCAGACATGTTGCTTAACGTAGAGTGGTGGTAGTGGTGGTGAAAATGGCGGTGATGCGCAAGGGCGTAGGGCTGAAGTGGGCGAGCGTGAGGGTAGACGGAGTTGGAGGAGGCAGCCTTGCTGCACGGCGGCTTTATACGAGCGCGGGCGCGCGACAGGCGCTGGACACGTGATGCTGTTGATGGCGTTCAACAAAATAAGGTTCAGCTCGTCGACGCGTCGCGGCCAAACAAAGCCAACGCGTCCACATAAATACCTCGCATCTTCCTCTTGCTCTCCCAATCCATCCCTCGTCTTTACGCCCTCGACTCCCGCCTCCGCGCCCACCCCAGCACTAACGCCGCCTTCTCCCACCCACTCTACCATCAGCAATGGCCCCCAAGCCCGCTTCTACTGCCGGCAAGGCTCCCGCGTCCACCGCCTCCAAGGCGCCCGCAAAGACCACCTCCGACGGCAGCGCCAAGACCGCGAAGAAGACGGCCAAGGCTGCCAGCGGCGGCGGTGCTGACGGCGAGAAGAAGAAGCGCAAGAAGACCCGCAAGGAGACTTACTCGTCTTACATCTACAAGGGTATGTGGTTCTTCGGTGCTAGCTCGCGGACGCGCAAGGCTCAAGAGGTCTTCCAGTGCTCAAGCAGGTGCACCCCGATACTGGTATCTCCAACAAGGCGATGGCCATCCTCAACTCGTTCGTCAACGACATCTTTGAGCGCATCGCGACCGAAGCTTCCAGTACGTCTCATCCTGATACGAACGCGATGCTTTGCAGAGCTGACTCCCTTTGTCTTACAGAGCTTGCATCGTATTCCAAGAAGTCAACGATCTCCTCGCGCGAGATTCAGACTGCCGTCCGTCTCATCCTTCCTGGTGAACTCGCCAAGCATGCTATCTCTGAAGGCACGAAGTCAGTAACAAAAGTGAGTGGATCTTCGTTTCTGTTGGAGTGAGTGATGGGTTTCCTAATCGCCATTAAACAGTTCTCGAGCGCGGGTGCCAAGTAGATTGTCTGGTTGTTCCTCACTGTTGTATTATCTTGTACTTTTTATTTATCTTATATTTCGGATTAGTATCACACTTCATGCGAGCTGGTATTCCTCAAGATTCAGGCTATTCAGCGGTCTGACCAAGCGTATCCCTTACGTAACCACAACCTTACGTTCTCAGTCTAGACTCACTCTCTTCTTCAAACGACTTGCAAGAAAGCGCGCTGAGTCCAACTAGTCTACATTCCCAGTTCAATGAGATTGAACGACTCGGTGACTCCCGGCAAGCTTCGACTGCTTCCCCAGTCAGGTATACAGAATGCAGCTATAGCGCCCCGACCCCCCCATGCTCACCCTAGCACGCACTACCGCAGCAGTTGGCGACCGTCTCCCTTCCTGCTGTAGGCATTGAGCTGCGTTCGACCAAGGTTCAGTACGCACGAACTATTGAATGAGGATTATACTGATCCCCTGTGATCGCCAGTACTTACAATGGATGGGCAATCTGCCACGAGTACCTCCGTCGGAGACGTAGCGATTGATCAAGAATGTTGGTTCGACGACGGGAACATCGTGATCATTGCTCGTGGGACTACTGCCTTTCGGGTATACAAGGGCCTCCTCGCGCGTATCTCCCCCGTCTTCAGCGACCTTTTCTCCCTCCCTCAAGCACAGGGAGAGACGGAGGCGATGTATGGCTGTCCAGCTGTCCGAGTTACCGACCAGCCAGAGGCATTTCGTATCTTCCTCTCAGTTTTTCTCAAACCCGATTTCGCGTATGTCCCTTGGATCTCGTTCATCTGCGTGCTGGCATCGCGTCTGATCATGATGTCGGTTGTGCAGCTCCCTATTCCGCAGCCCACACTCCCCTCTCTCATCCGTCCGGATGTTATCATTTGCGACCTTGGCGGCCACGATACGCATCGCGCATAAATACCAAGCAGATGACGTCCTCGAGCCTGCTGTCGCTCGGCTCGCACAATTCTTTGCTCCTGGTGTTCAGCAGTGGACGGACCCCCAGACGTCCCATGCAAAGCGCTGGGAACTGTGGAGGCGGCGCTTCAGTCTGAAAATCGAACCCGAAGACTCCATTGAAGCCGTCGAAATACTTCGCCTCGTCGGCAAGATTGAGTCCATTCCGTTCGCTCTGTACATCTGTTGCTTGTGCGACCCGGCCGTGCTTCGCAACGGTGTCAAGCGCCCAGACGGCACCGTCATCCGGCTTTCCGACGAGGACTTCGCGCATTGCATCCAGGGGAGCCTCGCGCTCTCGAAGGAGTGCCACATCATTGTCCAGCGTGCGTTGGAGGCGGAAAACTCTGTGGCCTGCACTGCCGAAGGACAGCAATGCAAAGAGTCGTTCAAACGGATGGCAAAGCAGCATGCCGTGAACAGAACAACCTATCCTCTTTGCGACGTCTTCGTTCCCATCGATCACCGAAACCCCGGACCCGGTCTACTTAACGGTTGGGACAACCCATTGTGCCAGAGTTGTCGCCGTCGGTTATCCGCCTCATCTACCACCTTATGCCGGGATCTCTTCGCAGAGCTGCCAAAATTCCTATCCCTCGAAACGAAGGAACGCGCTTGAAAACACTGTTTCGATGACGCCGCTTTCAAGACTACCTACGAGTATGTGACCATTTCCTCCCTCGCCTTGCCCTATTTAATCGAGGATTGGAAACTGTATCCCAGACCTACTGTACGTTGATTAGTCGCAAATCATACAAGATCCTCAGCCTCGTGTGTACTTGTGTATTGACAAAGCTTTGATACTTTCCTGTTGATTGACAGAATGGCGAGCCTATGATTTTGCCCTACCGTAATATCAGTAAATAGACTGCCGACGTCCCTCGTTGTGGAGCCCGACATCTGCCTCCCAAAGCTCACTGGGTAGACACACATGCCAAGCCGCGTTGCATATTAAATCTGCCCCAATAGCCATTGACTACAGCTGTTGTCATCACCATTCCTGAAGCGCACCGTCCGGCCCTGCCCAAACTACATTCCGCCAAGCCTTCTCGTTAGCGTGTTTCATAGCTGCCTCGCGGACGAGAGCTTCGTTGATCTCGACACCCAATCCGGGACCTGCCATAATGATAAGCCAACGCTGCATCTTGGCTACAACAGTTGCAACAAACCCTGTAGCGCCTCTACGTAGCCATCACGCACATCGAAGACGGAAGGGTCGACAAGATACGTGAGCAGGTCACCTCCTTGGTTGTAGTGCATCTATCGGGCATTCATCTGTTAGCTACAGCCAAATACAGGATATCGTCACCGGAGTACGTACCTGTAAGCTCATCTCCTGAATGAAGACTGAAACATGTACATGAATCAGTGCGGAGACACGTAGTTGATAAGCGAGACTCACAGTTCGGCGAAGCAAGGTCAACCTGCATGCACGCTGCGAGGGCGATAGGACCCAGGGGGCAATGCGGCGCGAGCGCGACGTCGTACGTCTCCGTATATGCTGCGAGCCGATGGAGCTCACTGATACCACCGCAATGAGCGACCTAGTCAGAGATAGGTCAACAAACAGGAAATGCTCGACCGGGAAACTATACGAACGTCAGGCTGCGCGATGTCTATCGCGCGGCGCTCCAGGTAGGGTCGAAAGTCGAAGCGCGAGTATAATCGCTCCCCCAGTGCAATAGGCGTCGAAACCAGCTTCGCCAGGTCTGCGATCTCTTCCGGTTGTGTAGGCAGCAGCGGCTCTGCGGTTGATCGTAATGTCAGTGAGCCATCACATCCATAGATTTTTCAAGGACTACACATTACCCACCCTCAATGAACAACGGCTGCACGGTCTCCAAAACCTTCGCCAGCTGCCTCGCCATCCCCTTATGCACCCTCCCATGGAAGTCCACACCTACGTCCAAGCCGAGTGTCCTCACTGCCTGGACTCTCTCCACGACCTGCTGGAGGAGCGCGGGCGAGTCGACCCAGCCGATTCCATCAGTGCCGTTCATCTTGACGGCAGTGAACCCCTGGGCACGGCGAGCCTCAGCGCCCGCGACGACGTCCGAAGGTTTATCGCCCCCGATCCAGCCGTAGACCTTGACGCGATCGCGCACACGTCCGCCAAGGAGCTGGTAGACGGGCACCCCAAGGCGTTTCCCTTTGATGTCCCAGAGCGCGATGTCCAGCCCGGAGAGCGCAGACTTTTGCCGTGGTCGATTGTCGAAGCATGAGATATTCGGTGGTAACGCGAAAAGTTCCAGTGATCATAACGTATGGGAGGCAGATGTGGACTGACCATGAGGACGGGTCCTCCTCTGTAGAAGCGTGCCCGATACGCGTGCTGCCAGATGTTCTGGATCTGGTCCGGGTCCCAACCGACGAACCGCTCTGCGAGATCCTTGTATGCGCCTTCGATTGCCTCGGTGTGACCTTCGAGCGTCCCCTCCCCCCAGCCGACGATGCCCTGCTCAGTCTCTACGCGCACGAAGAGCCATCGCGGGGGCACACGGAATGTCTATTGGTTGATAAGTTAGTTGGCCATGTCAGAATAGATTGAAATGCGATAGCGAACGCACTTCAATCTTGGCGATCTTGTCGGGAGACGTCATCCTGAACCTATCACTATGAACCCACGACCTTGAATCGTTTCCAGCGCTGTGGTTTGCGTATGCGTTCGTCTCAAGGAGGCCTGGTGTATTTATGCGGCCTTACGCCGGGCCCAGTCGTCGGCATCTGGGAATGAGAAGGTCAGCTGTGCAGGCCGGGCCGTCGACCGCGCACCTTCTTCTGGCAGATTGTAGCATTAGCAATCGGGGTTAAATGAAGGTAGGCATGCTTATAAGTCCATATGTATGTGGTAGAGACGCACTGAACGACCAAGTAGAATATACAGCACCAGCACATGGATGAGATACGCCATGGGTGAGCCGAAACCAAACACAAAGTCACAGCCAACCCAATGTCGATACAGAACGCAAGAGGGAACACGTCATCCCACCACTCTCAGGAGACCCGGGCAGCGCTACGCGACTTCGTGTCGTGGGCTTTAGCCTCTCCGTCCGGTCCGGAGAGCGTCATCTCCGGAAGAGTACCTGCGAGGGGATGTGCGCGGGGGTTCGCCCAGTACAACTTGAAGGTGTGTGCCGCAGGGCTCTCTGGGCCCATCGTGTCGCATGATGCCTCCCACGCTTTCTTCACCCATGCTTTGGCGTTGACGAAGTCGGATACCTGACATACGATTGGATCACGGTCCTATCAACGACACATACAAAGGACGTACCATAACGCAAAACTGGAAGGCATCGAAGCAGAAGGACGCTTCGTAGTGCATGAGCTGTTCTTCTTTCAAGAGACGCATGGCGATTCTGACCTGAAGGTGGGAGGGTCGGTCTGCCCAAGCCAAACAAAAACTCTGGACTATATGCGCACCTTCCTCAGCCCAAGCGTCGGTTCCTTGCCGCATGTCCCGATTTCCTCAAACAACCGCTTGATATCAGCCCTCCGGCGGTCGCTCTCCTTCCCCTCCTTGCCTTGCAGTGCGCACACCTCGCAAGCGCACACAAACCCAAACGCCTCCTCGATCTCCCTTGCACGCTGCTCCCGGGTTCCCAGTACATCGACGTCGGCGTAGTTCATGCAAAGCTCCTCTCCTTGCGCAATGTCACGTAGCGCACGGAAAGTCATCTCCTGACTCGAGACGTCCCACGTCCGCCAGACGTTCGGCCGGCAGGAATGGTTCAGTCGCGCTGCGTGCAGGAAGATGCCCTCTCTACCCCCATCGCCCGCCTTCCCCGCCTTGGCATCCTTAGATTCCGACGGCTTCGCCTCCGCTGAATCGCCGGACGGAGGAGGGAGTGTGGCACCACACGGGAGGGCGTTTGTCTCGAAGATGCCGAGGGCAGGGAGAAGGGCCGGGCGTCCAGGGCGGTCCGTCTTGCGTGCGTTGAACAGCGCGAAAAACGCACACTGTTCCTCGCGCGTACGCTGTGCCAGGACATTGAGGATGGTGGAGTTCGTCCGGGCAGGGGGGGGCGGTTGGGTGAGGAGCGGCGTCTCGGCGAGGACCAGTGCGCCTTGGGATATCGGACGCGTGGCGAGAAGCCCCATGCCTCCGATTCGTGAGGGGGACACTTGGTAGCAGGGGGAAAGGTCGTCGACCTTGGAAGCGGACTCGCGCTCATGACCAGCGCGGGAGTCGGATGGCCGAGCACTAGAGGAAGGAGACGAGGCATCGTCCTCATCTTCGGTTTCCTCGTCGATCTTGGGCTCCAGGGTGTGTGTATGCGCAAGATAGATGGCAGAAGGGGAGTGCCGATGTGCTCCGCGAGACCGCATTGAAGGTCGCATTTCATGTACCTGGACGCGGGTCGCCATGTGGACGATGTGCAGCCGGTAGAGGACTGTGGTGCAGAGGAGGAGAGGAGAGAGGCCCCATGAGCGCAGAGAGTGTAAGCTGAGGCGCAGCGTCTGGGAAGCAGGGTCAAGAGGCTGCGGAGACGAGTAGGCAGACAACGTCAGAGAAGCCCTGTCGCAACGCCAAAATATTCCCGAAGATAGAGTTGTGTCCATATCTCGGTCTTCATCTCCAACAATCATCATGCTGAATGGGAGAATCGGATGTAGAGTCATACAAGTGGAGTGAGGGGCTGCAAAAACGTGCCGAAACCAAGTGGAGACAGGGCGTTGTACAAGACGCTAACCGAAGAGCTCCAAGCCCAGGCATATCCGAGAAATTGTCCAGTGGGAACGGAGGCAGAGTGGGGATTCCAATGAACCATTTAGCGGTGCGGTAGTCACTTGGAAGATATACTAGACAGGTCGAGGATATCACGAATGAAACAGAGTGCAGCTGTTTTCGGCAGGGCAGGCTGCTGAGTCCGTTAATCACCGCTCATGAGAGTTCGAGCTCCAAGCGACGTATTGCAGCCGACTGCCAACTTTGCCAAGGTAATCACCGCTAGACTAGGCCACAAATTGGAACCACTCCTCCAACGCGCCAAGGTTTGGGAACTGGACTCCTCTTGCCCGTATTAGTATTAACTTTATCCGTCTCTGAAGGGCGAGCAATCTGCGTTTAGAGTCAGTACTTAGATCTGAAACTCCACCAAACATAATGTTCGGCTCACATATTTTGTGGCGGAGAATTCGATGCTCTGTTTGAAAGAGGACGGTGAAGAAAATGAAGCGCAAAGTGGTTCAAATGAGAGAACTGCCAGTGTGGCCGTGGCGGAGCAGCGGGGCGGTGGGCGCTTGTCAGACCATTTTGGGACGGATGGCCCGCCCTCGCTCATCGTTCCATTCGACATCGACCACATCCTCTACCTCCACCACATTCCTACTTGCCACGATGGCAGATGCAGGTGGGTTTTTACGCCTTCCTCACCTCGCACATCTTCTGACATGCGTTTAGGGTTCTTCAAGGGCACTTCTGCCGACCAGGATCGTCGGTTTTCTGACAAGGAACTTAAGTTGCTCAAGACAATGAAGTTTCCCCCTGAGTTTGACAAGAAGGTGTGTACTCTGTATTTGGCGAGCATATATGTCCATGTTGTTCACACCCCGAACAGGTGGATATGCGCAAAGTCAACCTGTCCGTCATACGACCTTGGATCGTCAAAAAGGTGGTGGAGCTCGTGGGGTTCGAGGATGAGGTTGTCGTCGAGTACGCCATGGGTTTACTCGAGGATGATTCGCAGCCGGTACGTATCTCTAGCCGCATATACTCGCATTATCGTGGACCTTACATTATGGGGGCGAATGAAGACACCGGACCCGCGCAAGATGCAGATCAACTTGACAGGTTTCCTCACAGGCTCGACCCCAGCATTTATGACCGCCCTCTGGAGCCTCCTTCTGGAAGCTCAGGACTCGCCTGCCGGCGTGCCACGTACATTCGTCGAGGAAAAGAAGGAGGAAATGCGGCAAGCCCGTGCTGGCGATACACGCGCTATCGAAGAACGCGATCGCCGCGCGCGTCTGGACGAGATACGCGCCGCAGAACGCGAAGGGCGAGGTGGTGGACGTGGTCGTGGCCGTGGGCGCGGGCGAGGCCGCGGAGGCTTTGGTGGAGACGACCGTGACGATAAGCCGCGAGACGGCGGATGGGGTGGCAGAGGTGGCGGGCGAGGCGGGGTTCGTGCATTCGCTCCTCCCGTGACGATTTATCACTGATGCCCTATTCAGCGAGGCGGTCCACGCTCACCCCCTCCCCGTTCTCCACCACCGCGAAGGCGGCGCTCACCATCCCGCACCCCTCCCTTCAGCTCACACAGCTCGCGCTCACGCTCTCCCACCCCTCGTCGCCTACGTTCTCCGCCCCCACGCGGCGGCAGGTCCATCTCTCGCACCCCTCCGCCCAGATCCCCTCCCCGCCGCAGACGTCCTCCCCCACGCCGCTCGCCATCCCGCTCGCGCACCCCTCCACCGACCCGCCGGCGGCAACGCTCTCCCTCCATCACCCCCCCTCCTGCTGCGCGCGGCGGCCGTCGCCTCCGCGATTCGCGCAGCCCGCCTCCGCGTCGGCGCCGCCTGTCCTCGCGCTCCCCCTCTCGCAGCGGTTCGCCGCCCCCTTATAGAGGTGGAGGGTACGGCAGACGACGAAGTCCCAGTCGGAGTCGCTCTCCGTCCAGGAGACGGAGGCGGAGCCCCAGCCTGGACAGGGACAGGGATCGCAGCCCGCCTCCTCGCAGACGGAGCCCCCCCAGGCGCAGAGGCGGCCGAAGCCCATCGCGGGATAGCAACAGGAGTCGGACGCTGGACACTGCTCGCGGTTCGGGCTCGAAGATGGATGTGGACCGTCCCGACAACAAGGACAACGAGCTTAAGATCCGCGGGCAGGCCGATGCCGGGAGGAAAAAGGCGGAAAAGATGGACGTGGATAACGAGGTGCGCTCGTAGCGATTCTTCAACGCCACTCCGCGCCTCTGACCCAGGGCCACAGGTGGGCAGGGCGGAGCTGGAGAAGCGGGAGAGCGAGCTGAAGGAGAAGGCGTTGCGCAACAAGGTCGTGCGCACGCGCAAAAGCAGCGCCGCGAACGGCGCCGGTCCGTCCACCAGTGGCGGGAACTGATGCCTGAGGGATCCATAGGCTAAGCCGCAGCATCCGTAACGTCCCCCACTATCTATTTTCCGCCTTACTCCCTCTCTCGCAGATTCTATGCTCACATGCCGCTTGTGCGTCAGTAGAAAACTTGCTTATCTGTTCCCTTCCGTACCGTTGTTGGCCCGAACGATCGAGGCTCCGAAGTCGCTCGTCGCCTCCCATTCTCCGCGGGGGTCGTGATCGTCTAAACGTAAACGTAAACTCATTGTTGTGCATGTACATGTCATGTTTGTCCCGTATTGATTGTGCTTCTCCCATGCCAGAAGACTATCCGCGCATGAACTACGGACGCTCCCTGGCGCTTATGACCGTATGTCATGATGCTATCCGGAAACTTTGATGTATCCTCGCTGTGCAACGCAGGCATGCGACACACTCAACCCCAACCCGTATACCTTGTATGTATCGGGGGACACTCGATGTACCGTCGTCGCGATCGATCTTCACCGCCATCTCGCACTCACGAACATCCGAGTCGATCAAGATGCCTGGGCCAGCCAAGTGGCAGTGTGCACGACTAGTAGTTCGATTATTTCCCGCCATTGAGGGAAGATACGTGGTTGAAAGTCGAACGACTCTCCCTCCCATTGTATGCGTGTGTGTTTTGCGGCTACTGACCCACATGTCTAGAAGGGCAACGTCGCCTCCCCGCCCGTTGGGTGTGCTGCACCCAAGCGGAGACGTTGGGATGCCCCGGCGTGAAGGTATCTGCGTGTGGTTTGTAACGACAAGGAGATATAAGTAGCTCTCGGAGTGTATATAATTAATAATATTTAGGATATATTCATGCAGCTTTGGAGGCGGTGGATAAAGCTAGAGCCTCCAACTGGACGGTAGTGGCGAGATTAATGACGATTTCGAAGGGTGGACGTGATGCGGAAGCATCGAGAAGAAGACCTGCGCGAGATATGATGAGCTAGGGGTATTGTATGTCAACTTGCAGGTATGCTGATATCGCGAAACACAAAGTCTAGACTGACGCGAAGGTCAATAACCAACAGGTTCAGAAGAAGTCAAACACGTACAGCATTCAATCATGAAATGTCCACTATCCGAAGAAAGCCGGCAGTGCCGAGGTTGGGCAAAGCCTTCGTGACTGCCCTTCCGATGCCTGTTGGGTCCCTTTCCCGTGGTACCAGGATCTCGATCGTCACCGACCCCAAACACGGGAACCTGTCTCTCGACAAAACTTGATCGAGGACGGGCAAGTCCCACAGCTCGATCCCCTTCGCCAACTTATCCACCGAGTCCCATACGAACGTCGCGTCGATCCTGACGACGATCCGGCGAAGCGCGGAGGGCCCGGGGCGCGTTGAGGAGAAGATGCCCGCAAAGACCGCATATCGAGTCTCGAAATTGATGCGTTCGTTGTACCGGCGCGCACGACTGGGAGGGACGCGGATCCGGATCGACTCGAGCCTGTCGCACTGGCACAGCACTTTGCCGAAAACTTGCCAGTCGAAAGCGTCGGACTCGAAAGAGGCCCGCGTCCCTGTACAAAGCTGTTGGTCAATGATCGGAGACTTGTCAGAATGTCCTCGAGCGACTTACATGTCTGCTGGTCCCGTTGGAGAAGCCGGCACACGTCCAGTTCGACCTCCGTGAGCCCTTCGCCCACATCCCGAATGAAGGCACATGCGTTGCGCACCGCCAACCAGCTGTAGAGCTGGGTGGAGAACGAGTGCAGCTGGTCTGGGACCATGACGGCGCGGAGGAAATCGAAGTCCCCTGCCGTCGTCGCGCCGTACCCGAGCACCAGCCGTTCGATCGGCCGGCGGTGGACTGGGGTATAATCGGGTGGCATGATGTCGCCGACGTTGCCGTGCGAATCCGTCATTTCAAGGCAATCCGGGCTGAAGAGGGAGAGGAATGTCGGGTATGGGTACATGATGGCGTCCCCGTCGGAGAGCAGGAAGCCGATCCAGAGCTTTCGGAGACGGATGGGCCGATCGATGTCGAAATGCTTCGGGAAGTTCTTCAGGATGAGCATCCCAAAGTGCACCTCCCGGAGGTTCTGTAGATTCGAGGTCAGATCCACGAGGATGGTGAGGTTGAGGACGTCGAGGGCAAGCCGCCGTCGGAAACGAAGTTTCTTGATCCACATGGCGATCTCGGGATGTCGACCGAGGAACTCGGCGATCTGGACAAGTTCGTTACAATAGATTCCGATGGTATTGAAGAGGAGCGGACGAGCGACGTCGGAGCAGGTGCGGGAGAGGAGAGCGCACGCCAAGAGGGTTGGTTTGTCGTCCTCTGGATCGAGCGTGCTGAGGATACTCCTGAATACATCTATGGGGAGATCGCCAAGGCGAAGAGCGACGTCCTGCGAGGCGGCCGTCCCGGAGTCCAAAATTTTAGGATAGTGCGGGCAAAGGATGATGGATGAAGTACAGTACTGACCTGCATGCTCTCCTCAAAAAAGCAAGCATTGACAGGACGACAGCCATCGAGCTCATTGGACACAGATATCAAATCTGAGAAACAATTCTAGCCTCGAGAAAGCTTGCCATTTACTGGGCCAATTGATTAGTTGACACTCCGATATGGATCCGATTATAATATGCTTCAAAATCCGACTCCGCTAATGCAGGGATCTGGGTCAGGATACGTCCTCGGTCATGATGCTGAGCTATAACATACAACCTTGGCTTGCGAGATACGTCTTATCCTATGATTTATGGCATGCATACCCACTGCTTTGCGAATGTTACTTGCTGGCTATGAGACTCCTGGTCAACCTCTCCCCCGCTCACGATGACCGATCAACGAACACTGAAATCATGCCCATCTTCGCAACCTCGAGCTTGACTGTGTGGACGCTTCAAGTTCGAAGTTGTGGCAGGGAATACAGTGTTTTCTCTTACAGCGGAGCTGATATGATTTGATTGAACAGGACAGCATGTATGAGATGTCCCGAGGTGCGCATTCTAAAAGTATAGTGTATTTTGACCCGTTTGAAGGAATTGACCGAAGTATTCTTCCCCAGACAGGTTCTGTGCCAGAAATACCCGTGGTATAACCAGAACGCACTTGATTCATCTTTCCCAACATCATCGCCTCCATCCATTATACCCAACTACCTGTGCTGAATAGCCGAGCGGCCCCAGGAGCGGGTGGCCTCAATGAGCGACGGTACGTTTTCGGTTGAATCACGGTAAGATGACGAGGTAGTACATCATAGAGATCCCACCGAGCAGCGGCCAAATTGCAGCACCCTATCGCCATATGATCCCTGTGCTCCACAGCTCGTTTTTCCTGAATTCTTCCAGCACCATCCCAACCTATGCCAGAACTGGAGTCGTTGGGTGGTTGGAAGACATCAGGGATATTCTTAGTACATGTCTGTCTGCATCATACAGTCTTTGGGTTGTTTGTGATCAGTAGAGGTGAGCTATTTTGGAGCACATGCGCTTTCGTCGCCGCGATTTACGTCCGAACTTTCAGAGCTGCGGCTTCCGACAAATCACACGGCGCCCCCTGCCGTGGAATAGCGCGCCTATCCCCGCCATGGTTAGTACGGCGAATCTGTATAAAAACGTCCTAGAGAGTCAACGCTGGCACCACGTCTCGCCTTCTCTCTCAGGGACCTTAGAAACGGCGGACACCGCTGCATTCGAACATGTTCAAGAAACTCGCCGTGGCAGCGACCCTTGCCGCAACCGTCGCCGCCCATGCCACCTTCCAGGAACTCTGGATCAACGGCGTTGACCAAGGGAACTCCTGCGTCCGTCTCCCGGCCAGCAACTCGCCAGTCACCAGCGTCACGAGTACCGTGCGTGCCCTGCTCCCGTCTCTCTCCATTAAGGCTGCTTTATTGACGGTCTATCCCGCCAGGACATTGCTTGCAACGCGAATCCATCGAGCAGCCAGGGTATCTGCCAGGTCTCGCGTCAGTGCTGTCTCCTTGCATACATCATATATGCGTCTTGTTTAACTTCTGAGAATGTTCAGCTGGCGATCAGGTCACGGTCGAGATGCACCAGCAGCCGAACGACCGCTCGTGCGCGAACGAGGCTATCGGTGGAGACCACTATGGCCCAGTCTTAGTTGGTCTACTTATGCCTGTGTATAACTGCTGTAGACGCTTATGCTTCATCCGCAGGTGTACATGGCGAAGGTCGATGACGCGACGAGTGCGGTCGGCTCCAGTGCGCCGTGGTTCAAAGTGTCCGAGATCGGTCTCCCATCGAGCAACCCTGATTACTGGGGCACCGGTACGTTAATCCAAAGGTCCTCCCCCGTGCCGCAAGAAGCTTACTAAACTGTCATTCTAGAGGTGTTGAATGTATGTATGCGCGATAGTAGAAGCAAAAGACGATCGCTCACGCACCATCCGTGCGCCTGTAGGACAACTGTGGTCACTACACTTTCACCGTCCCTTCGGACATCGAGCCAGGAAACTATCTCATCCGCGCCGAAGTCATCGGTGGGTAGTCGACCGTCCCGCATGGAAGCAACCTAGGCTCACCTGTTGTCCCACAGCTCTCCACGTCGCCAGCAGCGTCGGAGGTGCCCAGTAAGCCTTATTAGCTCCGCTGACGACTCGAGCGACTCTGATGACTTCTTGCGCTTAGGTTCTACATGTCCTGCTACCAAGTCAATGTAAGTACTCCGCCGAAGAGAGAAATCCATACGCTCTCGCCGTTATTTACGCACGTTATAGGTTGGCGGTTCCGGCTCCGCCTCGCCCGCCACAGTTAGATTCCCCGGCGCGTACAGCGCGGAGGACCCAGTGAGCACCTACAGCCTGCCGAAGTCCTGATTTTGATTAAATCTGCAATCCCAGGGCATCCTCATCAACATCTACCAGCAACTCGACACGTATGACAGTAAGCATTTTCGTCGTATTCGCCCGTGTTCTTTTGAGCTGACTGAGTCGTGATCAGTCCCCGGACCGACCCCGTACGCGACCACCTCCCCGACCGTCGCAACGACCCCGTGGCCAACTACCGCCACTTGGAACACGGCTGATCAGCCGTCCACCGTTCCGACCGCTATTCCGACTGCTTGAACGAATACTGGCAGGTTGCGCCCAGATTCGGGTAAGCGTAGAGGGAGTCGCGTGGTCAATGCCGTAGCTCGGTGCCAGACAAGAATGTGCGTTATGTTCATGGAGTCAGGACACGCAGCTCGAAGATGGAATACTCGAGAACGCAGGAAGTTCTTCCCGCACCATATCATTGTCAATCTGTACCGGCAGATAGATATATCTAGGAGTCGCACGTCTGTGTCGAAGAGAACCTATCTATCGGAGTCGGAACACCTCCATCACCATCATCGCCTCAACTCTGGATCTGGCAGCGTAGGGTTCGTCCAGCACATATCCTCCCCGCCCGCAACTTGTCAACTCGGCTCCGCCTGTGCTGGTGAACGAGGCGAGACGGTCTCTTCGTCCGTTGCTGGGAGGGGATCGCTCGCTCCGATATCAGTGTCAGACCTGCTTGCACCCCATTGGAGACAGTGTCGTGAGCCAGCGTCGCTGCGGGATAAATAGATGATTGGGTTGTCGACAGCTCAAATCAGACATGAATGCGCGTTTCATGCTCGTGGGGCCGAAGCACGTCCTTCAAACTAGCGATCAAATAGGAAGGGAAGGCAGAAAACGTACAATGCATTGCACCCAAGCGAGTAGAAAGCTCGATCATCCCGCACCTCATGGGTCTGGGCCGGCCAACGTCTTCCTCGGCAGCAGATCGAACGCAGGATGCTTGCGCACGTCCTCCATATATCCTGTCATCTCCACTGCATACTCGCTCTCTGGGCCAAGCGTAATGCAATATGCCTCCCAGGCTTTCTTGACCCAGGCCTTCGCGTTCTTGACGTCGGCAACACCTATAGAGGAATGGTGTAGGTGGTTAAAGGCATGTGCGGATTGCGAGATAGGCTTAAGCTACGCACCGGCGCAGAACTGAAACCCATCGTAGTAATACGACGAGCTACGATGCAGGAGCAAACCCTCCGCCGCCAGGAGGCGGAGCGAAGCTTTCACCTGGTGGCATATAATGAGTTCGCGATTAGCACTATGTTTAAGGATTCCGAACCTTACGAACGCCCACAGCCGGCGTATTCCCGCAGAGTCTGATCTCATCGTAGAGGCGCGCGATAGTCGCACGACGCTCGTCGCTCGCTCTGAGCTCCGCGCCCTCGCGCGAGCACGCGACGCACCGGCACACGAATCCGAACGCGGACTGCAGCCTGGCCCGTCTCTCCTCACGCACGGCTAGCTCGTTGATGTAGCATATGCACAGCTCCTCGCCCGCCGCGATGTGGCTCGTCGCCCAGAACGTGATCTTCTGCAAACGCTCGTCCCAGTAGTTGTTCACGTTCGGCTGGCAGGACGAGTTGAAGCGCGAGCCGAGCAGGAAGATCCCTGCGCTCTCCGCTGCGTACCCCACGCTGGCGTCGTTGTCCCCGCACGGGAGCGCGTTCGTCTCAAAGATCCCGAGCGGTGGGGGTTGCCGACCTCTCCGCGAGTTCGCGAGGGAAAAGTACCGGCGCTGGTCGGCGTCGGAGAGGGAGGTGAGCGCGGCGAGGACCGTCGCGTTCGTACGGGATCGGATCTGGGTGAAAAGCGGGGCCTCGGCGAGAATGAGCTCTCCCATGGCGATGGTGCGCGTTGCCACGACACCTTTCCCCTTTCCAGGGATGTCTTGCACGGCGAATGGTGCTGTTGAGTACTCGGTATGAGGGTCGGTTATCGAATGCTGGCCTAGAAAAGAGTCACGTACCATCAGCCATGGATAGTAGGACGGTGGGGGACCGACCTCTCGCTCCTCGTCTCTATATGACTACCGCAGCAGCAGGCTGCGGTCCCCCCAATGCAATGGATGATCTGCAGTTGGTGGATGAGATTGAACCTTGATAGCGGAATGAATCTTCTATCTGCCGCGAAATCAATGTCGACGACTGACTTGTCATAAGTAAGATCTGGCGGACATTGTCGTGGCGGGGTAAGTCATGCGGAAAGGGCCAGGAAGGGCGACCAGCTCAACGTCTCCGAACATGTATACATGCGCATATAGGGACTAAAACAGTCTAGGATCGCGTGCATAGAGTATGGAAAAGGGTGGATATGCTTCAACTAAATAAGGTGATAGGGTAAGCGCATCAGCGGGTCAACTGTTAGACTGGAAGCGCAACCTCAATGGGTTTCTCGGGGCATTGATATGTCCATCGGCGTTGTCTTGAGGTGTAGTTGAGATGTTATCGTTGAATTGGAGTGTATGCTAGTGGTTAAGTAGAGGGAGAACCCACGTAGCGCCCGCAGCAAATCAGACGCAGTGCCACGCGACTGCCAGCGAACTCACTAGGCGCCCGTTTCCGACGTTGGGCTACACGCAAGCTACACGCTCGCGACGCTCACCCTCCTCCACGTCGACAGCTACGACGGCAACGATACACGACTCCTCTTCACGACCCTCCCAATCTACTGACAGAAACCCGGCTGCCCCGTTTTATCGTATTCCCGGCTTGTGATGGTCCCCACGGCACACATGGGCCTGCGCGCTATTCCTCTGCTCCTCGTCGCCCTGCTCGTCTGCCTCTCTCAGCCCGCATCTGCTATCAAGTTCAACATCCCAGCAAGCCGGTACCCCGCAGCGAAGTGCATTTGGAACGCAGCGCACGACGGCGCGCTCGTTATCATCACCGCCAACGTCGGCCCCGGGGACTTCCAGCGGCTCGACATCGAGGTCGTCGACTCGAGCGAGCACAAGAACGTCTACTTGAACAAGAGGGACATCAACGGGGAGAAGCGGTTCGCCATTACGGCGCATGCGGACGAGGACATCGGCGTCTGCTTCCGAAACTACCTCGATGGCGGTGAGTAGGGCGGTTTGGGGGAAGTTGCTGACGGGGTCGCTGACGGTTGCCGTGTGTGTAGGCGTCAGCGAGGGCAAGGGGGTTTCGCGAGTCATCGACCTTGACATTGACATCGGCGCGGATGCTGTCGACTACAAGTACGCCTCCGTGATGCGTATTTTTTGTGCCTCGACTAACGTCCAGAGCCCTCTAGCGCCATTGCAAACCAGGAGTCCCTCTCTGGGCTGGAGACGGAGATGCGGAAAATCGAGGGCATTATCAAGGAAATTGTGGACGAAATGGAGTATCTCCGGGTGCGCGAAGAACGCTTCTCTGAAACAAACGGTGTGTTCTGCCGTTCTTTTCCTAGCATACATACCACTTTCTGCATACATATCACTCTCTGCAAGCGTGGTCATCTGTCCTCCCTCCCATAGCACTACATTTTGGTTTCATGCTTTCTATCCTACGCCCGTCCTTGTCCGGGCTGCTATCGCTATCTGTGCGTTTATGGCTGACACGTATTGCTTCCCGTAGAGTCGACGAATGGGCGCGTGCAAAACTTTGCGTGGTTCATGATTGGGTCACTTCTGTGCTTGGGTATCTGGGAGATCTTCCATCTGCGCGCGTTCTTCAAGCGCAAGTACCTCATCGACTGAACGTCTGTCGTGCGGGTGTCGAGGGGAATATATAATATTTTTATTGCTTTCATCTTCCGTTATATGTGCTTTTCCGTTCGTAGGATTGGCAAGTTGCTGTTCGCGTGGACCTTGTTGTGCGAGTATCTCCGAAGAAGTCTCTTCCGGGACGTTGCAGGTGCGTCTTCTGCCTCTTGGGACATGGCACTCACAATTTCAACCACAATTCAGGTGCACTGAACTTTTGTGAGCTCTTCGTGTCTCCTGTTCGGCCGAGCTTTCGTATGTGTCAAACACGGCTTTCAGCATGGAGGCTATGCGGGTGGTGAATGGTCCAGGAGCGCGTCTGCGATCAATGGTCGTATGGCATCCGCTCTCGGACTTGGTCTCGACAAGAGTTGGGGAGTGTAAACGAGGCCAGGACGATCTGAGAATCTCATAGATCGCACTGGCGCCAATTTAGGGGTCTTTACTGTATCCTGAAGTCCTCTGTCAGCCCAGGTTGAGAACAGTGGCGGCGGTGGTAGGAGAATCTAGAGACCGCAATTCTTGTTGAACGGAGATATCCGCCTACTGACCATAAGCCACCTAAGCGTGAGTACTTGCTTTTGCCAGACGCACTCCGGGTTGACCGCGGTTGACGGCCGGGATACTCATTCAAATAGGGTCCATCTGCCTGCCGCTGCGCGGTTGACGAGTCAAACCTTAGTCTGCTACTGTTGCATCGGAGCAAGCCGTTCGTTGTCGTTTGACGTCGACGATTCCCGGACTTTAGGTGAGCTCAGCGCGTTTTGATCAATCGATCTGCGGGAAGTTTCTATCACACCAGAAGTCTCGACACGCGGCCGCGAGCAAAAGGCGTGGCGAGTGCCCCGCCTCTTCTTCCGCGGCCCTTCTAACTGTGACCTAAAGATCGTCATGTAGGCCAGCATTGTGCAGCTCTTCACTCGTATATTGCGAACCGATTTTTGACATCGTTGAGGCCATCGTCCCATCCTACTGCCCTCGTTCTTCTCCTTCCTCCTTCGAAGTCCCTCCTGCCCCCTATATCGATCTTCCGCGGCCAATCGCACGTACCCTAACACTTCTCGCACAGGATATCCGTCGCATACACACCCCCAATGCCCGACTCGCTCGACATAGACGCCATCGATCCGAACTTCGCCCCGCCGACCCGGCCTCCAAGCGCACTTAGCACGACGAGCGACACTTCGTACTTCGCGCTGTACGAGGAGCCAGACGCGGAGCAACACGTCGACCAAAAGAACCCGCCTCCGGAGTACCTGCCCCGGCGCATCGTCGTCGAGACCATCCGCCGCCACGCCTGGGAATGCCTGCTCTGCAGGCGCAAGGACGACCTGACTGTCGTGCGCGCCGTGCTGCAGCACGGCGGGGGCCATGGTGAGGGCGCGAATCAGGACGTAAGTCTGCGGTAATTTCATGAAATGAAGAAGTGAAGGAAGGCTGACGATTTACGTGCGTTCGCGCAGCCGATCGCGTGGCTGAAGTCGCTGGGTATTCTGCCTGCCACGTACGAGCGCGACGACTGGACGAATTTGATGACACGTAGGTGTTTGGGTCATACTAAAGTCATCCATGCCGATGCTAACCTCCAGCCAGTGTGCGGACCCCACGCAAAGGCGTACGACGACAACGTGTGGCGCTGGGTCCCAGGCGCCAAGTTCCGAGAGCAAATGCCCGGCGCCGTGTCCGCGCGCCACGCTTCTGCATCAGAGGACGCTGAAGACGAGGACGGAGACGTAACGATGAGCGATATCACGGTCGAAGAGGTTTGGGGCGATTAGTCACTGCCGCGCGCCCCTCTGCTGATACTTGTGTGGACTTTGTGTGGTCCTCTTTATGTCCACAGTTAAGCAAAGAACTCGCGAAGTCCTCGTGCAAAGCCGCTCTTGGGTCGGATGAGGGACTCGGAGTTCCTGCGGAAACTCTCGTAGATGATGGGATCTCGGGGAACACCAAGAACCCTGAGATTCACTTCAAACCGGTGCGTTATCTTCTCGAACACTCGCGGTACTTTTAGCTTATTGCATCTCCGCAGATGGAACTACCTCAGTTCGACGTCGTTGTATTCAGACCAGAGGCGATGCCCCTTGTTCAAGATGTGCCGACTTACCCAGCGGCGACGGTTTGGTGCGAGTGGCGGAAACTCACCCTCAACCCGTACATCGCCTATGCGTCTTCCTTGCCAGTAATCAGGACCAACGGCTCGTCTCCGGAGGACTCGAGCTCGCTTCGGCAGATCTTGGATGTATGTTTGGCGATACAGTCCAGATGGGACGGTGCCTGCGTGTAGCACATGTGCGTGTCTTAAACATCGCTGAAAACTTAAGGCCTTGTCGTTGGAACATTATCTATCTGATTTGATGCATTCTCTCCCGTTAGAAGTTATTCAGAGCGTCGACGACGGTATAGGCATGGGAGTGAAGCCTATGGCGAAGCCTATCCTCATTCGCTGAACACAGTGCGACTTCTCGAGAGTTTAACATGACCCGTAACCCGTGTTGCCGCCCTATCGCAAGCTATCGGTGTCGTCTCCGACTAACCAAAAAGGTACCATCCAGTTACCGCATCGCATCCAGTGTCCTGTAATTCTCATTCTTGCCCTGTTTACAGATGACATTGTTCACGGTGTTGCCAGTGCGCCATTCTAAACTAATTGTGCTTGGTGATTTTCTCGTCGCCCGCCTTCCCAGTGATTGCCTTGGCACACGCACATCTGCTCTTTTCCTTTCACCACCGCTCGCATTGTCAAATCACGCCACAGTTGAGTACTTCGTGGCGGCGTACATCGCAGCAGTCCAATATGAGTAAGATTCAGATGAGAAGCTCGGTCCTCTCAGACATTGCAACAGTTTCATGATGCCGTATCAAGTGCAGAAGAAGAGGTTCCACTCAGCACTGACTTTCCCCCGCTTTATATTCCTAGCGCTCACCCCCCACCCCGACGTACGAAACATTCTGTCCCTCTCATACTCTTGGAGCTCTAGCCTGCCTGCTCGACACTCCATGGCCTTCCAGGTTCAACCTACGCTTGTGGTAGAGACATTCGAGGCGATCATCGACGAAGCTAGCGACAATACCCCGTCTCTTCGGCACCTCTCACTTACATGCCGTGCATTCCTACCTCGTGCCCGCTACCATCTCTTCAACAGTATAGTTATTTGGACCGTTGAGCAGATGGAGTCCTCCCATGAGTTCCTCAGCTCGCGTCCTTGGGCATCCCCTCTCATTCAGCAAGTAACCCTTTCCGTTTTTATTCGCCCCGACAACTCCATCCCTAATATCCGCCTTCTCGATGCTGTTCCGGTACATCTCTTCTCCCGACTTCCGAATTTGCGTTCATGGAGAATGGGGGTAGAAAACCGCTTCGACATGAGCAAGGACGCTCTGGCTTGGCTATCATTCCACCGCTCTGCGCTATCATGCTACCGGAAATACTGCGGCGGCGGCATCATCCAGGACCTGGTATTGTCCAGCATCCCCTTCAACGATATATCGGATTTCACCGGGCTCGTCTCTGCATTCACGGGCATCCACACCCTCACTTGTTCCGACATTACGTTCCGTACGGCTAAGGAACACAATGCCTCCCTCGGGACGAACAAACCTTCACAATCGCTGACGATAAAAAGT
The DNA here is from genome assembly GCA_000338015.2 of Ganoderma multipileum BCRC 37180. Lineage (NCBI taxonomy): Eukaryota > Fungi > Basidiomycota > Agaricomycetes > Polyporales > Polyporaceae > Ganoderma > Ganoderma multipileum. The sequence goes on from BACB01000604.1 coordinate 45,518, forward strand.
TTGACCGTAAGTACCTTAGTATCTTGTATCACATATACTAGGAAGAGTTGAGAAAACTGGTCGACACAGGTCAACACCTCTGTAGACATTCGTGCGGTCGAATACCTGCTGGCCTCCAGCGCACCCACGTTAAATCATCTCGTCCTCAACGTATTCGGCCAGCGCCAAGTCGTCCCCTCTCAACGCGACAACTATACCTTCGACTTTGGTGAGGCATTCAGGCTTTCTCCTACCCTAATAGCATCTGATACACCCACCAGAACGGTTGGAAAAGTTGATCAGCCGGCTTTCGCAGCTGTCCTCATTGATGCTCGTAATCGCTCAGGCGGGTGGTATCTATTGGGAGAACAACGAGAAGGTTGAAGGGCCCAGCATATGGCAAGATATCCGCCATGCCACCAAAGTCCTCCAGGCCGTTGAGAGGGCTCGTCTGCGAGATGCTCGGGTAGAGTTCAAGCTGGATCCCATCCCTGGTCTTGGGGGCCAACAGTCTTGGGACGGCCGTGCGTGGGAAGCCTGCAAAGGATTAGAAGAGGCGCTCATCACCTTCCGACTGCACGGAATCACGATCCGTCACCCTTCCTCCCACCGTAGGGCCGGAAGATGCGAGCTGTGGTCGCCGACCATCAGGCGTGCCTTTCCGAAGCTGAACGAGCGTGGGCTTCTTACGTTCACACAGAGTACGTCGAATGAGTCCGTTCTTGTATGTAACAATCATCTCACCGCCTGCACTATCCAGCAAAACAAGATAGCCCAGACCCACTAGGACACGACGAGGATGTCACATCCTTGGTTGCATCTCACGACAGCAAGTTGATAGTTACCGCCTCAGGGGACGGAACCATCATTGTCTGGGACGTGGAGCGCGGCACAATCGTACAGGACTGGTTGGCGCACCGGGGTGTTGTCCGCGCTATTGCATTCTCTCCAGACAGCCGACGGCTTGTATCCGCTGGCGGCATGGGGAGGGAAGCACTGGCCGTCTGGGATATCAGCGATGGCATCCGTCGAGTCGCGGCGCCCGAGGGACACACCAAAGCCGTCACCGCCTGCGCCTGGTCCATCGACGGCATAATGGTCGCGTCTGCATCTGCCGACGGAACAGTACGGATCTGGGACCCCTCAACGTTTCGGCAGCGTGATATCCTCGATGATGCGAACGCGGTGTCCCAGCCTCGCCACCTGCAATTCTCTCCGGATGGGCAGTATCTTGCGTGGATATCCGAGTCCCCTACAAACAACTACGGGTGTTGCATCTGGAGACCTCTCGCGGGAGGACGGCCGAAGACACTTCCTTCGCACCGAACCTGCAGAGACCTTGCTATCAATGCGCTTGCCTTCGACCCTGTGGGCCCACGTATCGCTACCGCTCATGGACGCTGGCGCGGACAGCCAGAGGACTATGTCGTTCGTATCTGGGACGTGGCGACTGGGGCCGCAATCCATGTCCTGACAGGACACTTGCGGAACGTGCTGGACGTCTCATTCTCACCAGATGGCAAGTATGCGCTGTCTGCTTCTGTGGACGGTTCGGCGAAGGCCTGGGACGTAGAGTCTGGGGAAGAAACTAGGTCTCTCAAGGGAGATGGAAGGCCCATTTCGAGTGCGCGTTTCTCTCCAGATGGGAAATACATCGCCGCTGTATCGGAGAATACGGTGGAATTGTGGAAGGCGGGTCATGCCAGTGGCTCATGCACGGCGAGATTTGTTGGGAATAGGTCGATTGTACGGGCTATAGGATTCACTCCGAACGGCAGATTTTTGGCTTCTGGAGGCTTTGATGGGATAGTTCATATTCGTCGTCTATCGACCTCTATAGGATACCAGTAGTACCGACTCAAAGTATGTATCCTGTTGTGGAAGGAAATATCATATAGTATCTATGTTCCATTATTAAAAAAAAAACTTGGTCTGGCCCCTTGCGTTCAAGTTCGAATGAAGTGCTCCTCCGCTTGCTATCAATTCACGCCCAAACGCCGGAATGGAGTGCGTGCACAAAGAACATAAAAATTAGCAGGAAAGTATACCCCGCTTCATCTTCATTGCCGATAGCGGTCGTAGATACCACGACGTGCCCCTACGCAAAAATTCAATACTGTGAAGCATAATCATGCATGATGCTCAGGCTAGGGTAGGGCCGCCAACGAAATCTGTTCGGAGGTTGGAATAATGGCTTCACGAGCTTCTCATGAAAGCCTCGTCAACTGACTCGTCTGGGGCTGTAGAGAATAATATTCCTTGGACTGAGGAGATTGTCGTCTACGGCATCTCCTGACCTAAACGTACATACGAACATGAGTACAGGGCAATACGAAGGATAGACCTACACTATAGGACATATGAAATGTCGCCACGAGGGTCATATAGACTACCAATTTCGCCCTCCTTCCACGGTACCCTCACAGTCCCGAGGAGGTACTCTCCGATCGTCTTCCCCTTACTCACCTCGACCTCCTCACGGGACGCCTCGCTTCTCCCTCTCTCCCGCTGTTCTGCTTCGAGCCCCTTGGCTCGTATTCTCGACGTTCGTGCGCGCTCTGGCGAAGGCATGGACACGAGAAAGACGACCTGCAGCGCTTGCATCTCGAAGTCGCCTTCCAAAGTCTCGTCCGGCACCAGACACTCCGAGCGCGCGTCTGGATCGAACCCCATGCCCGCCAGCGACCTATCCAGAGAGTCGGGCATGAGCGGCCGGGCGATCCAGTCTGGGAGACGGTGTCCACGCCAACGCACCTCCGGTGCGGCGCGGCTTGGAGCAGTAGTTGCGCTTCGCGAAGCAGTGGGCGTGGGCGGCTCGCGGGGGCTGGGAGGCGGAGGTAATCGTGGGATCGAGCGCATCAGCCCGCGGGAGGCTGAGAATCCAGTTCTGCCCAAGGGCCATCGGGACGAGTGGGCGGTTTGAGGTCCGGGGGTTGGAGCTGCTGCGGACGCAGGCCGCGGGGTGGAGGTGCGAACGTAGGTCGCGGAGACTGGCTAGAAGCGCGAGAACGGCGGAAGTACTGGAGCCGACCGAGAAGGGGAGAGCGGAACTTACGGCTAGAACGTCCCACGGATGCGAGAACACCCTATCATTGTCGCGCGTGCATCCGAGCCCGGGGGAAGGCGCCTCGCGCGGAAACGCATCCCAGAGCAGCGGCCGCTTGCGCGGGATGCGCGACACGCGCCTGTCGCCCCCAACGCCGGCCACCTCCAGCCCGAGGTTGCGTCGGAGGGTGCGGGTGACGCGACGCGAGCCGAGACCACAGCCGAGGAAGAACAGGAAGATGGCGACGAATGTGACGAGGAAACTGAATGGTAGAGAGGAGCTCGAGCTGAGGCCTTGCATTCCCGGGTTGCCGTTTCCATTACCATTGGTGGAGGATGCGGTGTCGGCAGATGCAGACGCGGAAGTAGTAGAGCTCGACCCAAACGAGGACGCCATGATCGTCATTTAAGACCGAGGCGGTGAGGGGGGGGATATCAGGACATGGATGTTCAACGAGGTCGAACGGCCGCAGTGTGTCGTGCAGGAGGTGCGGGTATATCGTGTCGCTAGGATTGTCGTAAATATGGCTATGGGTTCATGAGAAGCTTCGGAGTCTAAGGGTGGCTTCTAATACAGTATAATCCCGTCTTGCTCCCGTCACCTGCAACGTTCACACGGGCAGCCTTCATCAACTGGACGGCACAGTCAGCTGCTTCTCTTCTCGCTGCAAGTTTATTCTGAATAAGAACTGGTCGTAAGTAGAAAGCAGTAGGAACCAAAAACGTACCATGATCATGTGGAAGAACTCCAAACAAAAAGTCGAGTTTAACTCCCACTAACCCATATGTTAGCTAAGTTTGTGTCGGAGCTTAAATGCAGTCGAGTGTGCGACTGTGTCGGAGCTAGCAAAAGGCGTTCTCCGCTCATATTTTTGTGCTCCGAATTCTAACAATGTGCACTAGTGGCGGTCGCGGAGGCGCGCGGACGAAGGGCTTGCTACGAACCAACTTATCCCTTGTAAAGCTTCGAGCCTGAGCCTGAACTCGAAGTTCTCCATGAATGTCAAAAATCGAGATTTAAGGTATACTTCTGTGAGTGCAATATAGACATTAAGCAGCGACAAGGACTCCCCACAGGTCACCGAGCGGTCTCCATTACAGTACACGAACCCTTTCGGTACCGGAATCGGGAATTCCTCGCTGGCAAGTCGCTCCAATTGAAAGGTGTGGTGCTTCATATCATCAACTGGTGCTTCGTATCTATCGTCTTCTATCGCTGTGACTCACGTCTAGATCGGCCCACAAGGTCCGTCCTGAGCCCTATCGGCCGATGGGATGGTGTTCTCAGACAATGGAGGAAGGTGTGCTTAAAAGGCCCAGAAGCTGGTTGCACTCACTATCGGACAGGGACTCATCTCCTTATTTTCATCTACAAGCAACCTGACGAAGGTGCGATCCACTTCGAATCATGCATCCGTTACACTTCCCGAATATCATCAGCCAACGCCTAATAAGACGTTAGCCACACGGAACAACCCTTGTACCATGTCTCAGGGATCAACCCGCGTATACATTCACGGTCACCACGAGTCTGTCCTTCGCTCGCACAGCTGGCGTACGGCTCAGAACTCCGCCGCTTATCTTCTCCCGTACCTCAAACCCAACATGACCATCCTCGATGTCGGCTGCGGTCCTGGCACCATCTCCACCGACCTCGCCAAGACATACGTTCCCCAGGGGCACGTCACCGGGCTCGACGTCTCCGAGGTCATTGACAAGGCCCGCGAGCACGCTACCTCCAAGGGCGTGACTAATGTCACGTTCGTCTCGGGGGACGCGCACCATCTCCCCTTCCCCGACGCCAGCTTCGATGTCGTCCACGCCCACCAGGTCCTCCAGCACGTCGCCGACCCCATCCAGGTCCTGCGCGAGATGCGATGCGTCGCAAAGCCCAGCGGCATCATCGCGAGTCGTGAGGCCGACCTCTCAGCAATGGTCTGGTACCCAGAGATCGAGGGCATGAAGGAGTGGCACGAGGGCCACCTGAAGGTCGTCCGCGCCAATGGCGGCCAGCCCGACGCCGGTCGTCGCCTCCATGTCTGGGCGAAGCAAGCCGGGTACCCCGCCGAGAGCCTTACCATTTCTGTGGGGACCTGGTGCTTTTACACCCCCGAGGAGCGGGCGTGGTGGGGCGGCTTGCGGGCGGACCGCGCGTTGTTGTCGGACTTTGCTTCGGCGGCGATCAAGGACGGAATATACACGCAGGAGGGCCTCGAGAAGGTGGCAGAGACTTGGCGGAAGTGGGCCGCGGACGAGGATGGCTGGTGCGTTTTCATCCACGGGCAGCTGATTGCCAAAGTCTGAGCGGGTGGTGACGGGTGATGGCTCGACGAGGAGGGGAATTTCGAAAAGATCGTGGACTATCACAGACTGACCGCTCCGCTGCATGCAGGCCGTTCCACGGGTTTCGACCCTGAAGAATTGTGTGTAATATACCAGCTGTACTTGCGACTGATGATTACAGTACTGTGGCCGCAGGAAGCCGCAACAGCTAGAATCGCTCAGTGACAGTACGTTTCTTACACGCTCCATGTCTGCTGAGTGATTTGTTTGTTAGCGCTACAGAAATGGGTAGGTACACCCTCCTAAGCCGATGGTCTGCGGGACGACGTCCTCCATCGCGCTGAGCGCTGCGACGTTGCGGACTGTGTGACGGACTTGAGGAGGTTCTCTTCTGCGTAGGCAGGCTCGGCCCAGGCGGCGTAGGGCGGGAAGAGTGTTTCGGCCGCAGCGACCTTCATTTCAACGTCTTCCTGAAGGTCGAGTCGGGTTGCCGCGCCTCCTAGTGGTGGAAACCAGAAGACCAATCACCAGGGCTGTTAACATTGAGGAGAAGGCGTCCGATGTCGGTGTCGTTTGAGTGGATCCGACACCGTCACGTAGGTCATGGCATCCGTAACGGACGGCGTGGGGCAGGGGAGAGTGGCGGCGGCGGCCCCGAAGTCGTTAGAGAGGAGGGAGGGAAGCGGCGGGCAACAGCCCGGTACATGTCGCGAGTCTTCGTTGACGTCGGCCTTGGCGTAGGCCACGTTGAGTGAGGGTCCGGTTTCTAGGAAAGTAGCGATGGCGGACCGTAGCACATGCATAATACTGTTAGGATGTGGTTGCGTTGCAAAGCGACGAAGGAGACTTTTCACCCATACCATCGCTAGCGCATTCTATCTCTCACATCAGACGATGGGATGTAGCAGGAGGCGATTAAATTCCGCGAGCCCGACATCAGTTGTGAACGACCAGTTATGTGTTAGGAAGATACAAGAATGACGGAAATATCTGGTCCAAGATTACTCCGAGAAGCGTCCATGTGTCCTATAAATTACTACAGAAACAAAGAGAACGTCCTGTTATCATCATGGTCATAAATCGCCCTGCAAGTTTAGCAGGGAAGAGACGTCGTAAGAACGTGGGCACTAGCGTATCGTAGTGTGCGCACGGCGGCTGCCTTGCGAGCATCCTAATAGCTGACGAGTATTGCGCAGGGTAATATTACCGAGACTGTCGTATCGATGCCGTTCATGCAACGAGGCCAGCGCCGACGAGGACCGCCGCGCCAGCGACCATCAGTTCGACTGTGACTCCCCGGCCAAGAAGGGGCGTCGCGCCGTTGCCAGCGCCGCCGGTGGAGGAAGCCCCCGCGCTCGAGGCGGATCGGGATCCAGAGCCGGTCGGAGCGGAGGTCTAAAGAAAGATAGGGCCGTGCGTGAGCGATGCAGTGGCAAACCTTGTAGATCCGGTGATGGTACGTGGGACGTATACATACTGCATTGGAGCCCGTGCTGCCAGTGGTGGACGCGGACGCCCCGGAGCTTGTGGTGGAGACGGCGAGACCGTTCCCGATGGTGCTGGTGGGGACGCACGACGACGTTGCGGGCGCTGGGTGGGCGGACGGCGTTGGGTTCTGGCCCTGGAACCAGGTCGAGGTGCCGTAGACGCCCATGGGCTACGGACATACAATCGGTCGGTTCTTCGCCGCGATAAGGATAAGGTGAGAGGTTGAGCACGTACCTCGCCAGTGTCTCCCTTGCACGAGTCGAACGAGCCTGGAGCGTAGTTTCCGGGCATGTTCCAGTTGCATCCCATCACGTCGTAAATGTGTTGGCAGAGTGCCGGCGCCTTGGGACCATCTTTGCAGACGCGGATGCAGAATTGGTCAAACGCAACGAAATTCTGTGCATGGACAGGGATGGGGGTGTCAGCGCTCGCGATTGGCTCGGGGACAGCGCATGGATAGGCACGCACCGTCCACTCGTGCGCCTGCGCGAGCGTACCGAACGCGGAGGTAAACACGAGGCCACCGATGGGGTTGCCTATCGGAGCGCGAAGTCAGTAATGAACGTCAAAGTGCGACATGTAGTACAGCTCGAAAGACGGGCGACGCAAGACCGCACTGGAACCGCGACTATGGTGGACGTAGCCATCCCCTAAACGTCAACGTCCTACTGGATGCGCCCGCGACGTCCGCATTCGATCAAACAGGGCGGTGCACTTACCATTGCCATCCGCGCCGTGCGGGTCGAGCTCGCCTCCTGCGTCTCCCTGAGGAACGTTGATCTTCGTGAGGTCACCAACACCTGTAACCTGGACGTAGTCGGGGGTCTGGACGAAGTGCGCTCCGGTGATGGCACCGTCCGGAATCAAGCGTGTACCGTGACCAGACTTTATGCACCATGCGACTTCGATGCGCTCCGTGTTACCGATGACCGAGTCTGGTCCAGGGGTGGGGGGTGCGTAGATACACCAATCATCGATCGCGTTGACTGCTCAGATGTTGAGCACAGTGAAGGCAGCATAGAGGGTTAAGGGACGCACCGTAGACATTCTGGCACATCGAGTTTTGGTCATTGCCAGTCCCGCACTGGTTAGTCCCGCTTTGACCTTCCTCCGTCTTGTTGGGGGCATTGGATGGGAGATAGGTAGCGCTGTATGTCTGCGCTAGGGCCCCGGATGCAAGTGCGAGGCAGAGAAGAGGACCCTGGCGGAGCATCGTAAAAGGACCCGCGGAAAGATAGGGGAATGGAGAAGGGGGGAGGGGGAAAAACAGGGAGGGCTCGGGCTCGTAGATCTAGGATTTATGGGTGGGCAAAGCAGTGGAGAATGTTGGCCGGGTGCGCGGGCTGAATATGCCATCTGGCGCTTGGGTACAGGTGTCAGCGGACTAGCCAGATCTCCAGCGGTAGCTAATCGTTGGGAGGCTTCTGGTATGAAGTACCGAATAAGACAGAATCGATGACATCGGCACTTATCCAAGGAGCATTCTGAGAATATCTCAGGCATTCATCGGGTCCCCGCCGTTTTTGAGGAATACAGTATATTCCTCAGAAACGGATGTTCGTCTAGCTAGCGCTGACATGGGTGTCCAAGTTTATCATAAGCTCTGAAATGGCTGGGTTGTCGCAAGGGCTGTGTTGATCAAACGTCGCCCCGGCACCGCGTTGCGGACGTACACCAGGGGACGACAGCGGCACGACGTGGTTTGGGCGGTCATTCGAGACCGAAGCCGGCTGTGCCCTTCCCCTGGCGTCCTATAGTCCACTTAGCGCGGACCGCGCCAGAGTCCAGACGGCAGTGTCGAAGATAAAAATGTGATGTAAAGGAAACGTCCCTCCTGAAAGGGTGATGGCGTCACGTACATGCTATGGGCCCAGACTGAGTACAAGGATAACTTACAAGCTGCCTTATGACCCATGATCAGCGCAGTCTTTCTCACTGCCGACGGGAGTTCACCTGGGGTGATTCCTCATGAGGATACCACGTCGCCGACGGGAGTGACTTCCAGCTCAAATCTGAACCTGCAGCTTCGATAGTCCGCTGCCGGGCTCCGCCCTATAGAACCCAAAATATCGGTCAACAGGATCCATGAGAGAAGAGCTGGGTCATACGATACCGCCGTCCTTTAATTCCTCCACAACTAAAAAAAGTATGTACTCTCTTATAGGCTCGCATGATCCTTCATGATCCTCCCCTGCGGGGAATCAGCGCGAAAGAATCCAAGGAGTTGTGAGCGACCTGATCGGTGAGCTCTGAGATCTGAGGCTTGAGGAAAGGATCATCGATCATCGTTGCAGCGCAGCACGAGGTCGCAAGTATGTCCAGGTCAGGAGCATTAACAAGTAACTCCGCCGCTAAAGTAATTTAATACATTTGGATCTCCGAAAGATCAAAATTCAGACGCCGATGACTTCGGCACCAGCAGTCTGGTCTGGGCTACGCTGCAGCGAGACTCTCAAGGTTGTTCGAGACGACGAACATGCTTGCCATGGTCCTACTTGACTTGCTGCGACTCTCTCGTGGCTGAGGCAACTTTCCGTTCCATCTAGGAACTACATTATCGGCCGGATGGCCTCTCCTTCCATCACTATTCTTGGCGGTGGCATCTCTGGCTTGTCGACCGCTTTCCACCTCGCAAGACGCTTCCCCGTACATTCAGGGACCCGCATCGCACTTGTCGAGAGTTCAGAACGGTTGGGAGGATGGATGAAGTCTGAGAAGGTGGTCGTGAAAGATAGCGCAGGACAGGAGGCGGATGTGGTGCTCGAGAGCGGTCCAAGGACATTACGTCCTGCATCGAAGGCTGTGTTGGAATTGGTGCGTATCGTTCTCATTCCATGGTTACATATCTCTGTACATGGCAGAAGCTCGGAGTGTTGCAACAGGGGTTATCAGATGAAGTCCGCCGTGTTCTGACTGCTCGATCACGCCAGGTCCATTTACTTGGCCTCAAGTCGTCGCTCCTTAGCGTTCCTCGAAACGCACCGGCCGCCCGCAACCGCTTTTTGCACCTTCCAGGGACAGATGGCCTTGTGACCATCCCGAGCTCGCCCCTCGCGTTACTCCGCTCTCCTCTCGCGAAGATCCTGGTCCCCGCTGTATTGAAAGATGCACGAAAGTCAACGAGCGTAGGTGGGCGGCATGTCCTCCTACACTCAATGCACGGCGCTGATCTTCCACACCCTAGTCCTCAATAACTCCACTCCCGATGACGAGTCTGTAGACGCGTTCTTCACCCGTCATTTCGGTACCGAGTTCTCGCGGACCTTTGGCAGTGCGCTGGTGCACGGCATATATGCGACCAATTCGCGGCTCTTGAGCATACGCTCCGCGTTCCCAGTCATGTGCCAGCTCGAAGAAAGTGGAAACGGCAGCTTGGTTTGGGGAGCCATCAGAGAGGCCTTGTCTAGCTCTCGGAAAAGCAAGGCCAAAGCCATGGAGGAGGCGCCGTATGAGCTTGGCGACATTGCCGAGCTCATGAGGGACATCAGCGTGTTCTCGTTCCAAGACGGCATGCAAACCTTGAGCGATTCGATGACGAATCGGTTAGAAGGTCTTGCTCACATTGACATTGTGAAGGGAGACTGTGTCGTTGCACTGATAAAGTCAGATTCTGGCAACGGGTTCGAGGTGAGTCCAAACAGCCCTCAATGTAGTTCGAATGTCAGACTGACCTTTCCCCCGTAGACGATAACTGCGTCTGGGAAACGACTCTCATCCTCGCATATAGTGAGCGCGATGCCCCTTCCACGCCTCCATCGGCTGCTCTCGGCACCGAGCACCACACATCCAAGCACCGATCCGCTTCCCCATCTCCTGGCGAATCCATCCTCCTCCGTCACAGTAGTGAACCTCGTCTTCCCACCCACTCCCCGGCCCATACACCCAGATGGCTTCGGCTACCTCATCCCCCGGCCCTCCACTGACTACCCGGCGTCGTCCATCGGCATGCTTGGCACCGTCTTCGATTCCTGCGCTCTCCCGACCCAAGACCGCCTCCTTTCCTCTTCCTCCGCCTCCATTTCCTCGTCACCATCCCGGTTTACGAAGCTCACCGTGATGCTCGGCAGCCCGTACGGAGCGCCAACCCCACCCCCGTCCTCCTCTGCGTTCCTTCCGACGCTCCTCGAGACCCTCCGCCGACACCTCGGGCGCGCAGAGCCCCTGCCGGAGCCGTGCCTCGTGCGGATACGCGAGCATCAGGATTGCATCCCGACTCCCACCGTAGGGCACACCGCGCGCGTGGCGGAGCTCACCGCGGCGGTCCGGGACCGCTGGGGCCCGAACGCAGCTGTGATCGGTGCGGGCGTTGGCGGTGTCAGTGTGGGCGACTGTGTGGAGAGTGGGAGGCGGGCGGCGTATGCTCTGGCCGTGTAGACTGTATCATAGGGCTTGCGGTCGCGTGCCGCCAGGCGTGATTGTTGGATGGTGCATTGTGCGTCGTATAATTTACAATCCATCCCCTGCTTTGCGCCTCGCTCAGCCGCAAGGCGATCGGAGGATGACTCCAGTCGCATCTTCTTGAGCGGCGCGCTCAAGGCTTGATCTCGTTCGCGTCCGCCAGGCGCGTCCAGAGTGTGTCCGCGCTGCTCGACAATCAGGAAGCCGATGGTCAGACCGTGTTTCGGCGGTGGGATATCAGAGCGCAAACACACGTGGGGAGATACGTTAGCAAATTTGAGGATGGCTGCCGGTGAGCCATCTGAAACGGATGATATTTTTGTTGTATGCGAGCGCGGCGAGGCGAAGACAAGACGCCTAGAATTGCGAGAGCGAATTTACACACATGTATGTGACACAGATGCGTATGTTGTCCCTAGAGAGCATGTCCGTGTATGGGCTGCAGAGGTCGAGAGGGGTAAACGGCCGCCAGTAAGGACGTGCCGTGCATTAACATTGTCCATCGTATAAGGTATGAGTAACGACTGTATGGAGTGGAAAGGAGCGACAGGGTGGTATCATCAGGCCTTGCGAACGTTACGCACACCGCAAGCCTGCACGATAGCAAGTATGAGACAACAAACAACAAGTGATGGTAACGGTAATGTTCAAGTGAAGTATTCGTGACGAACGTGAAGTCATGTGCACCCAATGTTCGACCGGGGAAAATGAAAGAGGATAAGTGTCCGTATGATGCGCATGAAAGGGTTTGTGTGCGTGCGTGCGGCGGAGGTCGGTGGTGTCGCTCGTACGGTGAGTGCTGTGAGGCGTGTCGCTGGCGTGTGGGTGTTAGCCTCTCGACGGTTTGAACTTATGCGATGACTGCAGCGCCAACGATGACGGCGACAGCCGCGACAGAGACTTCAAGGCCGCGACCGAAAAGCGACGCAGCACCGTTGCTCGCTCCGCCGGTGGCCGAAGGTTTCGCAGAGCCCGAGCTGCCTGTGGGCGCCTGCAAACCGAGTGTTAGCCCATCTAAACCCTCTCAAAGGCGTTTGCTTGGAAAAAAACCTTACAGGAGGGGCGCCGGACCTTGTGGTGGACATCGATTGACCGTTAGCGTTGGCGGCCGAGTTGGTGGACATCGTAGAGCTGGCCTTGGCGGTGGTCGTGGAGCTCTGCCCACTAGATGTCGTACTGGGCGCAGTGACGGAAGAAGGCGACGAAGTACTGACAGAAGAAGAACCGGACGTCGTGCTGCTGCTGCTAGCTGCCGAAGTTGTCACGGCTGGTGGGGTCGAGATATGTTGACCATTGCCGATCGTGTTGGCGTGGGCGCACTGCGACTTCGCGGGGGCAGGGTGTGCGGCGGGGGTGGTGGGCTCGCCTTGGTAGAAGGTGGAGGTGCCGTAGACACCCATGGGCTGTTGGTACAATGACGATCGGATCGATACGCGACGTCAGTGAACGAAAGTGAAACGTACCTCGCCGGAGTCGCCCCTGCACGAGTCGAAGGAGCCGCCAGAGTAGTCGCCAGGCATGTTCCACGAACAACCCATGACGTCGTAGATATGCTGGCAGAGAGCGCGGGCCTTGGGGCCGTCCTTGCACGCACGAATGCAGAACTCGTTATAGGCCACAAAGTTCTGGACGTTCAGATCGTCAGCTGTGCTTTACGACACCTCTCACCCGGCCGCCCGCTCAGTTTATGGCCGCGTGCTCACCGTCCACTCGTGCATCTGAGCCATGCCACCGAAAGCGCTTGAGAAGACGAGACCACCAATAGGGTTGCCTATTTTAGATTGTCAGCATCGAAGTTGTTTACAGAGTTGATTGACGCCTGGCGTTGAGTAGAGAAGCACAGCGATGCGTGTGATTCCTCACTCCGTGCCGCATGTCCGACTGCGTCCAGTTCACGCGCGGGAGACGTAACCCCGCTCCGCCACCGCTCGGAACATACCAAATGCCTCGCATGTGATGGTTTGCGGGCGGGATCACCGCACCACCATGAGCTCGCGTGCAGCTCCCATCACCGGCGCAAGACCGCCTGAGACCGCCTTTCGCGATAACGCGCGCTCCAGACTCGCACCGGACCGGTGTTAACAGAATTTGCAACTCACCATTGCCATCCGCGCCGTGTGGGTCGAGCTCGCCTCCCGCATCGCCCTGGGGGATGTTGATCTTCGTCAGGTCGCCGACACCAGTGACCTGGACGTAGTCCGGGGTCTGAACGAAGTGCGCGCCAGTGATCGCGCCGTCGGGGATGAGACGCGTGCCGTGGCCGGGCTGGACGCACCACGCGACCTCGATGCGCTCGGTATTTCCGATGACGGAACCGGGGCCAGGAGTGGGCGGCGCAAAGATGCAGAAGTCGTCGAGGGAGTTCACTGTTCGTCGCGATTCGGACAGCGTCGGGCGAAGGTCAGCATTCGCAACGCGCGTGAAGAGGGTGTGAGGTGATGGGTGACGCACCGTAGACGTTCTGGCACATCGAATTCTGGTCATTACCGGTGCCGCACTTGTTGGTACCGGTTTGGCCCTGCTCCGACTTGTCGGGCGCATTCTGAGGGGTGTACGTTGCTGAGTAGGTCTGTGCGAAGACGACGGAGGCGAGGGCGAGCGAGACAACGGAGGCGGAGCGGAACATGGCGAAATTCAAAGGAGCGACAGATGATTAAGACCCAGAGTACGGAGAGAACGAGAACCACAGTCCCAGAGAGCGCGGCGCACACGAAGAGAACGGTGAGCGAGGAGGGCGCATTTGGAAAACTTGGATGGATGGTTTTAAGCCCCATGCCGATCTGGGAAACGATGGCCGATGTGTGCCTCGTCGGGAATAGTTCTGTATCAGTGGCCTGCCATGAGATATGATACAGCGCGCGTGATCAGCTGGTCAGTGGCCAGTAGTGGCCAGTCGGGGCTTGCTATCTTCCAGACTTCCACCACGCTGAAGAACGCCACCGTTTCGGCTCAAAGCTGGCATAATTCACCGACATAGCGCGGCTCCTCCGTGAAATGATCGATCTTTACTTCGTTCAAAGCATTTCAAGTTGTTTCTTACTGGCGGGTTGACCTAAGTATAGTTTAGAAGGGAAGCGGGCTAGCCTGATAATAAAGATGAGTTGAAATTCCTTTACCACCACTTCAACAGGCCGCCTTTATTTACAGCGAGGGCGTACCATCTCGTCCGCCTCGACCAACTCCATCTGCAACACGGCCTCGCGCTGCTATCCTAGATGCCATTGGCATTGCCCTCCAGCTTGTCGAGAACGTTGTGGACGATCTGCTTGAAGTCGGTACCGGTATCGTAGGAGTCAAAGGCAATTGGATGGTGGTGGTGCACCTCGCCGCAGATCGCCGCCCGGCACGAGCGTTTGGTACGAACCCACCCCTACCTACCCAGAACGAGCCGTGCGCGCGAGTGTTCAAACTTCGGAACCATTTACAGCATGGGTGCAATCGCATACCGGCTGTGCGAGAGCCTGAGCAAATTGTTTTACCCAGCACGGGCACTGCATCCCACTTCAATTGAGTACAGGAATAATTTGTCGATGTCTATTCCTGGACCCTAGTACTGTACTTACTGGACTCCGTTGGATGTAAGTACTGCTTTCCCGTTCTTGGCGCATCGCCCGTGCCGAAATACATGATAACGGAAGGGAACGAGAGGTATCGATTACAACAGACCAAATAGACCACGGATCGTGTAAGAGATCCGTGGAGGTTTTGTACACTACAGTAACTACAACAAAGACGTCCAGACAATGTGATTGACAGCATACCGTAGTCGTAGTGCGAGTTCCATACAACACTCATGAAGAGCGACGTACACACCTTCCTACATCTCGCCAAGCTCCTTCGGGAGCTTCAATCATTCGATACACAGGCACATTTACCCGCAGAACTCGAATCCTGGGCATCCAATCGCGGTTCCATACACTGAGAAGAGACGGCCAAGGAACATGGTCAGCGGTCTGTGCGGCGGACACGATACAGAGACGAGACTTACCTCCGCCGTCCACCTTCGCAACAGCAAGCAGCGCCTGGAGCACACCACCCAGGCCCTCACCCGCAAGCATGCCCGCCGCGACCGCGAACATGTACATGTCGAAGCCCGCGGGGCTGCGCAGCGCCCAGACGTGGTTGAACACGGAGCCGGCGGCCATCGCGATCGAGTAGTACACCTGCGGCACGACGAACGCGAGCCCGACCGCGTTCCAGTTCGGGATCCAGCCCCAGTACTTCTTGGGCACCCACAGGTGCTTCACGACGACGGACAGGACGGAGAACAGCCCGAGCGCGATCGCGGTGTACCCGGACGACGCGGGGATCGGCAACTTGGGCGCGGAGACGGCCTGCGCGACGGCGGCCCACGCGCTCACGGACGGCGCGCCGTACGTGCAGTCGCCCGAGGCGGGGAGGTAGAGGATGCAGGGCGTCGCGGTCGTGAAGAGGATGAAGAGGCCGACGTTGAGGAAGACGGAGACGACGGCGCCGCAAAGCTGCGCGACGAACTGGTTGCGCGGCTTCGCGCGGAGGAGGTACCCGGTCTTGAGGTCACCCGTCATGTCCGTCGACTGCGCGGCGGAGCCGGCCGAAATGACCCCAGCAGTGAGGTTCATGATCTGCGCAGGGTTCTGCGCGAGGTGCGCGCCCTTGCCGATGCCTCCGAAGATGAGCTGGGACGCCTTCGCGACGGTCGAGACGGGGTTGACGTCGGTCGTGCCAGCGGACTGGACGCCGATGAAGGAGAAGAGGAAGCCGAGGATGAGCGAGAGGAGCGCCTCACCGACGTTCATGGCGAACATCTTCGCGAGGATCACGCAGGACACGATGATCGACGCGATGAGGCCGGTGACCCACCACAGCGTCGGGACACGGTCCTCGCGGGGGGACAGGTCTTCGTCCTCGTCGGGGTTGTAGTCTGGGTCCTCGCGGAACCAGGACACAGGGTTGGGGTTGAAGCCGGCCTTGCGTATGCTCTCGATCATGGAACCAGAGTTCATGGCGAGGTCAGCGAAGGAGTAGAGCAGCATCATGAGGACACCCGGCCAGAGGAGCCAGTAACGGGGGGAGGGGTGGGAAGTGTAGAGCGCCGGATCCTTGAACGAGAGTGCGTTGTAGGTGACGAGCGGGTATTCATCTGAGGCCGCAAGACCGAATGCAAGGCCGTTCTTGACCAACGACGGGGCGATAACACCCCACGCGAGGATCGAGCCGCCGAAAAAGCTCCAAGAGGCGTTGATACCGGAAAGCATACCTGCGCCAAAGAACGCAGGAGTGAACTCGATCCACCAACCATAGTTCTCCAGGGAGATGATGCTGGTGAAACCGAGACGGTAGAGGGTCCAGCCGATGTGCCAGTCGAAGATCTACAAGATTCCGACCCATCAGCAACCAGAAACTCTGCTCAGCCGATCGTTGTCCACTCACAACACCGGGGGCGTAGCCAGAAAGGACCTTGAACAAGAACACGGCGATGAACGCGTACAGGAGCGCGAGAGACTTCTTGCGCGCAGCCGCCGCGCCGGTGCGGCTGTTGTGCAGCGCGCGGATGGTGATGGCGGTGGCGGCGGGGGTCGGGAACGTCAGCTTCTGCTTCACAATGTAGTACTTGCGGAGCGGGATGACGAAGAACACGCCATAGAAGCCTGCGCAGATGGTGAGCGCGATGAGCTTTCCAACGTCCTGCTTAGGGAGCTCCGAGAGCAGGTTGAGGCGGTACATGGCTGGGATAGCCGAGACGAAGAGGATACCGATACCACCCGCAGCAGTTGCGGCGGACTGAACGGTACAGTTCTCCTTGGGGCCGAACGGACCACCAAAGAGCCGTCCGATGATACCAGATTCAGGCAGTGCCTTGGACAGAGGCTTGATGATGGCATAACCGAAAATGGCCTGTGTGCGCGTTCCAACGGGACGGGAGAGAAAACAGGTGACCGCAGGTCAGCAGACAGCATAGGTCTTGGATGACTTCAGGTGGAGCACTTACACCGAAGAGCTGTCAGGAGCGCGCCAGTCAATCAAACACGGCACCCGCATCGAGTTGCTGAGGGGACTTACTTGGGGACCAAACGTGAAACCGGTCTTGAGGCCAAGGTAGATATTTGAAGCACCGACGATTGCGCCAAGACAGCATCCTACGAAGATAGCCCTGGGCGCGACATAAGCCCAATCCAAAGCGGCATCGAATATGAAATGCTGTTATCTCACCGGATAGTGAGCTGATGCGTCTCCTCAGGTTCATCTGGGTCTATTGGGAATGGCTTGGTGCTATGGGCGTCCAGTCCGATATCAGCCCCTCTGGGCTTCCTGCGCGCCCGCTGAGACAAGGATCGGGGGACTCACATGTCCGGAGCGGTGTGGTCGAAGTCCCCAGCATCCTCACCATGCTCCACCTTCCCCAGGTTCTTCTCGTCCGATGAACCGCGCGAGCTCGCGGTGCGGTGGAGGTCGTCGTGTGCCCGAAGTTCGGGCTCGAAGGCGGTAGACGACATGGCAGCAGCGCAGGCGCAAACACTGGCAGGACACAGATAGTCGGCCGCAGTGAAGGCGCGGCTGGCACAGAGGGGCCGCGGAGGTCGTGGATCGCAAGGCCTGAAGGAGGTCGAGGGACAGAAGGGAGCCAGTTACGGAGCGGGCGATGTTTTATATCATTCTCTCGCTTCGCCGGCTGGCCACCTCTCGTCCGCCGTTCCCGGCCTATCTAATTGTCATCAGCACAAACCTCGCATGGAGGAACATGGAGACCAAATCTAGAGAACCTGCTGATGGAGGGCAGCGGAGGGGCCCGGTGGCGCCCCACACCATCTGCATGTGCGAAAGGGAGAAGCGGGCGCGATGAATGAAGTCACCATGTGAACAGGTACCGACACCTCAAAAGTCTCACCGTTCTCCAGTTACGCCGGGCATCACGCCAAGCTTCTCTATACAACGATCCTTGTACATATAGGTAACTGTGGACCTGAGTTATGGAATACCCGAGATGATGGAGCATCTTGCGACTGTTTTCTCTCAGTTTGCGCGATTCTGGCCCTCGATTTGCCTCATATGTCCGTGCTTGTAATTCGATACCATTGACCCTCTCCGTATGCCAAGCTGTGTATAGCTTCCCGGTGGCTCTGCTCGTTGTACGGGAACTTGTTTTGCGTCACCTTGCAGTTGTAGATGTCGCGAAAAGCAGAAGGCGACCACCTCTAACCGAGAGATCCGAGTGGACAGTACGGGAAAATCGTCCCATGATAGGATAAGTATGGATACATGCAATAGGCGACTTGAGAGGTGGACCCGGTGGACAGAGGCTCGGAACTTGCTCCATACCGTTGGGCGACCGACATGCACCGCCAAATGTACATGGGTCTCGCTTCTAGCACAATTGGCGTGTCTCTGCACGTCGGGACTCGGGAGATGTATATAGAGCCTGTCCCGCCCACTGTCGCATTCCCGACGCCACCAGCTTCTGGAGGTTGCAGTCGTGTAACGCCGTACTTATCGATTCTTTGATTCACATTCAATCTATTCTAATGGGCGGGATCAGGGAGACGGATACTGGACCTCTCTCGTTCCCAACTGACCTCGGAGAGGGAAACTCTGCATACCGTTCCATCTTTAAAATTACTTCAAGTACAAAGCTGAGAGCAACAAGAGGCAGATATATTACACAGGGACGACACAAAGTCATCGGCCCGGGCTTGGCGGCTGAGATCGTGGCGGAGGCTTGCAACGCCCGATCGATGTCATCGCGACAAGCCACAGCAGTGACAGCACGGAGACTAAGCCGGTTATGTCTGCGATAGTGACGAACGGCCCCGGCGTAAACGGCTGAACGTTCAACCAGTGTTCGCTCACTGCAGAACAGGCACATCTAGGCGCGACTCGAGACCCTACTTTGGTCAATAATATCGACAATCAAGTAGGAGGAGCCGTAGAGAGAGATGAGACTGCAGGACACGTCAACTCGTCAACTTACTGCGGGCCGTAGTGAGATAGAGTAGAAAGAAGTGTTTCCTATGCATAATGCGTCAGACTGCAATGACCGCGAGCCTGAGTCTAAGGCTCAGCAACTCATTAGAATACCATGCACCAAGAAAAAGAAAAATTCGAGACGCTAATGACTTAACCATTGTCCCAACCCCTTCCTAAATATAAGTATGCCTGGATCCCGCGCAGGCCTGTGCCTATACACGAATCTTCCCGGGCCCCACGGCATAGCAACCTACCACAGATCGCCACGTCCCCATCTCATGTCCCGAGGCAGACGTATAATTGGCTTGGAGATAACAACAGTTTCCCCAATTCGAACCACACTCGGCCGAGCCGCACGGAGTTAACCTTGATCTCATTTCGCGCGCGCAGCCTACCAGAAATAGAATCGATGCGGGTAAAACGACCGCGTCCATGGAAGGTGGAGAAAGTAGAATGTTGAAGTGGAGTATATGCGGTGGTAGAAGGGGACGACGTGAGGGACGTGGGGAGATGGGTTGGCGATGCTCGAAGTCCGTCTAGGTGCCCGCCATACCCATGACGCCGACCGCGTCGCGTATCTTCGCGATTTCGCTCACGGAGAGTGTGCCTTTGCTCGCGCGCAGGAAGTCCTCCCAAGCTGTTACTGCGTCTGTTTGGCTGGCAAATTCCACCCTGTGAAAGGAAAACAAGGAGGAAGGTGAGTGTGGTCGTCCTTGCCACCTACCGTTTGCGTGTGGCCACGGCTTAATGACAAAGTGAAGTAGTAGCCATAAACGAAGAAAAAGGGGATTTGTACACATAAAGGGAGAGGGAAAAGGCGAGCGAAGAACCAGACAGGATGGCAGGAGAAGGATGGAAGGGAATGCTAATGCGAAGACGAAGAGAGAACGGGGACGTTGATTAATAGAAAGGAGCACTCACTTGAGGAACGCGTATAGCTTTTCCCAGAACTCCGGATTCGATATTGTCGTGTGGAATGGCGTGTCAGAGACGGACCCAGGCGAAGCCGGGATTACAGAAGCGTCCAACACCAGCGGGATATCCACCAGCACCTCCCCCGGGCTCGGAGTGAGCGATGGCGATGGCGAGAGCACGACCGAAGGTATACGTCCGTGACCCCTCGTCCTCGCCGGCTCCGGGGTCGGAAGTAGCGTCGTATTCTCGGCCTTTGCTTCACTTTCGGGGGCCGGGGCTGGGGCAGCCACCTTGGACGGGTCCCAGTCGAAGCCGGGCTTGACCATGAGGTTGATGGTGTCGCCGTCTTTGACCGCGTACTCCTGGAGGAGCTTCGCATCTGCTAGAGCCTTTCCTTTGAGCAGGAGGCGCTGCGCGTCCACAGGCGGCGCGCCTGGAGTGCCCGCGAGCTGTGACTTGATTTGCGCGACGGTGTCGGTGGGTTGAACTGACAGCGTGTAGGACTGGATGGGTTTCGTGGACTTGAACGTCACACTGATTGATCCTAGGCAATGTATATGCGATAGAAAGTCAATGTATGCGTGACTATGCTTCGCGGTAAAGCGACGCGAAAAGGGGTTATACGTACCTGTCGGTGCAGACGTAGATCCTTGTCGTTCTGGAGGAGGCGGGACATCGATCTGCACAGATCAATCGCGCCATACAGACCACATTAAAACCCACGGCTTCCTCTCATGTTCATGGAACCACCATGAAGCGCAGAGACGAGGAAAGGCACTGACGGACAGGACAGGGACCTTCTTGAGCTCGTTCTCCGGGGCTTGCTGGTAGTCGTTCGGGTATACGACGGGCTGTGTGCCGAGCGCGTTCACGTATGACTTGATGAATGCAAGCTCAGCCTGTTCCGCCATGGTCGCGATGGGTTTGGATACGTGGCGGGGGATGTGAGGGGGATGGAACGAGGGAGGGTCGTGGCGAGCAGGACGATGCAGTTCGCGAATAGCCTCCGCTTGTGGCGGTGTGCGGACTGCGACAAGGCGAGGCGCTAACGACACGCGTGGATTTGGCGCCCTTTGACTTTGCACGTGTCGGTAGTCACGGGTGACGCCTGTCACGCAGCGGGGCGGAGGACGCCGGAGCATGCTGGTCGCTGGCTGCCGCAACGACCTCGACTATTCATCCCCATCCCCTTTGATACTCTGAGCGATGGCCGTACGTGTCGTTCTTCCGTCGCGTCTGGACTATACTAACCATTTGCACCGTGCAGTCAGGGTTTGGTTACCACGGAGGTGCGCTTGGACGCAAAAGTGATTGGCTTCTTGTCTGAACATGATATTTGCTCGCAGGTGTCCCTCGCTGCTTCGCCTATTGGCAGGAGTTCTCCAAAGTACGCCCTCTTATCCGTCTGATCAAATCTTTGCAACCTTATCATGTCTCCGCGCGCAGTGTTACGCCCAGACCGACGTCCCTAGCAAATGCACAGCGCAAGCAGACGACTACCTCGAGTGTCTTCACCACACCAAAGAGGTGCGCCTGTTCTGTCCAGTCTCCCTGGACCTCCTCTCATTCACATCTTTCATCCGTTGTAATCCTGCGTTCATGTTGTGCACCCGGTCAACGCGTCTCCCAATGCCCTCGCGTGCTTGGACATGCAGATCGCCCGTGCGAAGACTGTCAAGGCCGAGTTCGTTCGCAAGGCGGAGCACCAGGCACACGACCGTCGCAAGGCAGCGGATATCATGGCAGATGGAGTCATTGTCGGGGTAGGGCTGATACAGCGTGGAGAGGCGGCGCATTCAAAGTAGATCTGTTGCTGTCCTTCCAATCCACCTTTCTTTCGCTGCCTATCTCTGCGCCCGCATATGCGTGATAACCGCCCCCGGGGAGGCGAAGTTTGTAATGTTGTTCAAGCCAACGTCGAGGATGGGGTGAAGATCTCGATGAGAAGCTGTGAGTACAGGGTTGGTATCTCTATCTGCATGTGGTGAGTCTCGCGATTCCTTCTCTCGTTGACTTTGGCTTGACGTCTTCTGTGTTGACCAGTTGGGGCAGCACTAGACGGTCGATATTCCATGAATGCGCTCAGCTTCTATCTTGATTTGACTGTTTATGAATGTCCGAATAAGAGAGGGTGCGCACACTTCACATTGACCGCTCGGCCAGGGCCAAATTCAACTGCCCACCCCTCTCCGTCCCCTCCTCTCGCCGTCCCCTCTTGTCCGTACCTACATTTCTACACTACTCTCATTTTTAAATCGGTCATGATGCACTTTACTCCTCTAGTTTTCCTTACCCTGGCGTCCGTCGCGCTCGCACAGACGTATATCCAGACGTTCACTCCAGACAATGCCCCCAACACTTGGCAACCGGGTCAAACTGGCACCAACAAGTGCGCATCTGCTCCAAGCCAGGATTCGAGATGTCAGAATGTGTACGGTGCGTCCATTCCTTTCCTCGATGACGCCCACCACGTTCATGACACATGCACGTGGATTGGGTGTACTGCAGTCAATTCGGTCGAGGATTTTTGCCTCTTCGCTCCGCGGCAAACAGAACCCGGTTCCAACATCGGAAACAAGGAGCGTGACGTGGTCGCTTGGTGCCTCAAGCCCGGTTATGGTACCCGAATCATGCCGCAGGGTACCATCATCGGTGCGCACTTCGTGCAGACTCCGGACTACGTCCAGGTCACTGGCACTGGCGACTTGACGAAGCTCAACATCCCGAAAGGCGACCCTGGAGGCGAGCTGGATCCCCATGGAGAAGACGGCCTCGGTGAGCGGTGTGCCTTGTCTGTGTGCCCGCATATACTCACGTGTGCCCGGCGGTGCGGCAGGCAATCCCGTTGGTGGCCTCGTCTTCTCCAGTGCGTTCGGCGACGGGATGAAGCAGATGCACGAATGGACGGTCAGTAGGCGGACGTCTGACTGGCCCCCCCCCCTCTTATGCCGCATATATGCGTCTCGTTTCTTCTCGCTGACTTGCGCCTGCTGCATCCAGAACTTCATGTCGGAGAGCGAGTTCTGCATCCGCGCATGCAGGGACGGGCCCAACGCCGCAAACCTCTGCCAGCACATCTACGACCTTATGGGCTGCGAATGGAACATGCCCGGCAACTACGCGGCCGGCTTTGACGGATGCAAAGGCGAGAGCGGCGAGGTGCGTCCCGTCCCTCCCCTCGTAATTCCTCCCATCTTTAACATTGAATGCGCGCGCCGCATGCCGCAGCCTATGGGCATCAACAACGGCGTGGTCTTCCACCAGGGTGAGCCCGTCACCCCAGCCCCACACCCCCCGCCGGCCACGTCGCAGTGCACGACGGTCTCGACCGTTGGGGCTCCCGTCCCATCTCCGTCGTCGCCCTCGTCGCCCTCCGCCCCCGAGGCTTGGAAGCCCACCCCTGTGCGTGACCCCCCACCCCCCCTTCAGAAGTGTGCGCCCCACTGATGGAGTTTTCAACTAGGCGCCCAGTTCTATCAACCGCACCCGTCCGACGCCCCCTCCCGGTCGTGCTGCTGCCCAGATCGCAGGCAATGGCGCGGAGGGGCAGCACAGGCCCTTCACGTGGATCCTGCAGGCCGCGATTGCTGGCCTGGCTGTCCTGGCGATTATAAGGGTCTAAATGGAGCGTCAGCTGTTCCAGGGTTGGGGATCCACGGCCAGAGTCATCAATGTCTGACGTGGCCCCGGTCGCGGCGAAGCTGGAAAGGATGTGCGCTAGAATCACGAGTATCAGCCTCCTCACGCAGCGTTTTTATCATTTGGTTTAGGCGGTTTTCGGGGCTGGTGTGAGCACTTAATGATACCCTTTCTTTCTTTCTTTCATCTGGGATTCATAGGCTTCATTATCTTGATAATTCAAGTTGACTTCGCATTGCCTCTACGCCGCATCGCACGTTGCGGGGCCTGTCCGCTGGAATGACATCACTTTAAACTGTGCCCTCGTGGTTGTATGCCTTTACTTACGAGTGCTATCTGGGATTGGAAGCCAACGGTGGCTATTTCACCCGGGCATGTGTTTGGTAAATGCCGATGTGCGGGCACGCATATACGTCATGAATATCTACGAATTACATCAATGTAAAGTAAGTCTACTGTCGTCAGCTGGAGTGGTTCTCAAGTCTGCGGGACCACGAATGTGGAAGAAATCCTTGCCGCAAGTCCCATGAAACAAAGAGGCAGGCTCAAGCATTCCCAACCAACTTGCCGAGCAGTAAGTAACGAACGACGGCCATGAGCAGTATCGAGCCCACCATGGTCGAGCCTGTCCCACAACGTACAACCCCAAGTCAGCGATTCCGTCCGGTAAGCGCAGAAGGCGGGCATTGACGCACCTGCATAGTACCCGACGTTCTTCAATTCCCCCGTGTGGTCGAGGATCGCCCCAGAGATCGGCGGACCCCCGAGAGCCCCGAACGACATCACGGTGAACGCCATGCCCGTGCGCATGCCGACCTCCGTGACCTTGCCCATGCGTACGACGGGTGCCAACATGATGGCGACGAAGATGCCGGAGGATATACTAGAACGATACAATACCATGGTCAGCCAGAACGGACTCGGACGTGACGACAGTAACAGGGGCTCGGACGCACCCATAGAGGACGGCGACGGCTATGAGGGAACCCCGTGTGCGTGCGAATGGCCAGGCGTACGTCATGGCAGCCGCTGCGAGTGTCCCGGGGATGAGGACGTTGGTCGGGCCTGCCGTTTCGTCTCAGTATGGGCTCAGATCTGATACGTGGGTCTACGGGTGCTTACCGACGCGGTCAGCCAGCGCGCCTCCCCCGATGCGGCCGAAGAGGGAGCATGCGTTCGCGATGGAGAGGAGATAGAACGACAGGTCCGCGTCGAGCCCTGCGAGGACGCCGCTAACGGAGAGGTATGTCAAGCACTGTATATCGTCGTACCATCCGAAGGTTAGGTCAACCCTGCCGTTAACCACAGAGTTCTCCTTAGGAGCACTCACGGTGTAAAGCCCCAAGAAACCGAAGAGAAGCGACAGGCAATATATGGAATATGTGACATCCTTGAATAGAGCGAGGTTGATGAAGGGGCCTTGGTGCGGTTTCGGTGGAAGACGCCTGGCGACGGTCTTGAATAAAGCAGCGGGTAAGCATGTAGACGCATTCAAACATGATAAGGCATTCTAGGAGATGGGGACGCACCAAATTTGTGACGATGAGGAACGCGGCCATGATAAAGCCCGTAATGCGGAGCGTCCATTTGAAGCTACGGAGATGTGAGCGGGGTCAGGGTTGGTAGAGGGAGAAAACTCGGGAAACATGTACCTCTGATGCTCGATGAGGTTCCTCAGGATGATGGGGAAGATCGTTCCGCCAACGCTAGAGCCACCCGCTAAACACGCCAGGGCGAGCCCCAGCCTCTTGCGGAACCAGTGGGTGACGACGCCCGCCCCGAGCGTGAACACGGCGCCGCTAGCGATCTGTCCCACCGCCAAGTGTATCAATAAGGCTGACGCACGACGGGGAAACGCAGAGGTGGGGGGAGCGAGGACCGGTTCTGCTTACCCCGATGCCGAACCCTTGACAAAGGATGAAATGCCAGAACTCTGTGCACTCGGCCGTGAGGAAGGTGCATGCGATAAGGAGCGCGGAGGCGACGAAGACGGGGAGCCGGAGGTAGCCCATGTCGAAGAGCCTGCCGAACGCTAGACCGGGCATGAAGACTAGAGCGTACTTGGGGCCTTGTCAGATGGACATCCAGGCGATGGGGCGGCAGCGAGGGAGTACGTACTTGCAATGAACCGATCCAAGCGCTGCAGAGGGGAAAGCACGTCAATACACAATCCTTGGGGGGAGGGGAGGAAGGCGCATACATGTCGGAGGGAGACATGTGCCTCAACATGACCTCTTGATAATACACCTGGAAAATCTACCCGTGCGTATCCCTAGTAAGGCGTGACGGCCAACGTGGAGAGTGGGAATACGTACACCCCAAGCGTTGACAAAGCCAAAGGTGGCGCATAGCCCCAAAGATCCCTGGCAAAATACTGTCAGACCATAGCGGAAGACCGAAAAGACACCAAGGGGGATACGTACACCAAAGACGACAAGCCATGCTCGCAGACCGCCGTCCGGAAAGTCGTCTACGGCATCGGTGTCCTCGCCTATACAGGGCTTCTCGACGTTAGAATAGGATGGAGCCTTGTCGAGCTGAGGGGTGTGGCTGTCGTGCGCCGCTGTGGAGTCGACCGACGAGTTACTGGTCCGCTGTTCCATGCCGAAGACTTGTGGCGATCGACTGGACAATGAATGACTAGACAGTGGGTAGCGTAGGCAAGAAGAAGGGACAAGCGAATCGCTTGTAATCTTCACTGGATGGATGAGGAAAGAAGGATGAGGGGAAGCCAACGAATGTGGAGGCGACCAGGAGCATCCTTGTTATAGTATTCCCTGGGAGTCGCCCCGTCGTGCCTACGCAACCAGGCATAACGGCGTCCGATACGAGAGGCGACTAGAACGGGAACGCGTCAGAGGCCAGTAAGCCAACCCTACAAACCACGGGCGGAAACAAACACAAGACGCACGACGGTCGAGCCGCGGCTCAGATGGAATTCCATACCGGGATACTCTGGAGGTAATCTTAGATTGAGCAGGGCAACGACGTACATGGATATCACAAGGTTGTACATAGGTCACTGCTCACCGGAAGTAGGACCACCCGACTAAGTTCGAGAAGCACTGCTTGCCGCACGACGACGACTTGCCTCGGGCGCGACCGCTTGTCCTCTCAATCTTCCCCGTCTTGAAACGGTTCGGGGTTCGTCTTACACACGCGGTTCGGGCCCGAACGAATGGTCTTTAACAGACATGATGCAAGGCGGCAAGCTTCGAGACCCCTTGAGCTCTAAGTGCAACTGCGATTAGGTTAAGGCAGTGAATAACACTGTATGCAGGTTCAAGATGCGCGCACCATCTGTAAATTTCGCTCTGGTGCCTATGGAGCAGTCTCCCAAAAAAAACAAAGACCAGGGTGCCTCCCTCGGCGGGTAGACGATGTCTGTCAGAGGTTTGCAGGCTACAAAACATGTGAAACCATCCAAGACGGATCATCAGCGATCTATACCGGACACGATCTCAGGTTAGCTATACTTGCCGTAATATATTCCGATGTATGCGGTTCGGAGGCCGCCAGCTGGATGACCGGGCACAAAGCGATCAGTGTCGGAGCGCCTGGAGGGAACGTTCCCGGACACTCAGTGTTCTTCCAGGGCCGCAGAGAAACGTGAAGTAACGCGGTGGGGACCTCAGGCCTTGAGAACTTGGCACGTTCCGTCGATCTGGACGACGGATGAGGTTACCGGCAAAGCTGTCGTCGCCCACATGTGATTATGGTGCCAGTGAGTATAACATACAACTGTACACGATGATATTGTATGGCTCGCCACGATTGATACACCACTGGGGAAGAATCTCTTGAGAACGCTGGCAACCTCTGAGTGATGGTCAACTTGAACTTGAACCCCAACTGTCAGAATCACACCGTCTTGCAATGGTTAATGGAATTCAGGAGGTAGCATGAGCGGGCACTCACCCGATATACATTGCAAGTATCTCGAAATTGGCAGAGGAGTAATTCTGGTCGTCCGAAGGGATGCGGACGGCTCGTAGCTTTCCTCCGAATCCGCTCATCTTGCACGGTGCTTGCAGACGAAGAAAATTGAGATTTCGCCGTTGCTCGCTGTGCGGCGCACTATCTCTTCACCTCTCATTATTATGAGTGGAAGTTTACTAGCATATAGAGGTGTGGTTCTTGGGGCGGGTCGAGTCGTTGCTGAGCGCTGAACAGGAGGACTAGTCCGTGGAAAGCGGACCATAGGATCGGGCTAGGATCTTGGCTCCACGTGGCAAGGATCGTCGCTTGCCATTGGCCAGCCTTGCGATCGTGCTTCTCTGACCCACGTCCCTCAGTCCACCTCCGACCTCGTCCTGCTCGTCCTCGCTTTCACCTCCTCGCTCGTCATCCTCGCTCGACGCCAATGCTCTCTCCTGCTGTTTTCCAATGCCCGGGATGTATGCGGCCGATTTCAGGGTTCTGACAGAACCACGATAGGCGATCAGACGGTGACGCTGAGTATTGCGCCATGGCACCCCTGTGTCCCCCTTCTCCATAAAAGGGAACACCTCTCGCTCCTCAAAGTCAAAAGTCTGGCAGGATGATTCAGCATCGCCTGCTCTTACGCATCCAGCCCTTCCGCTGCACGTCCACCAGCCTCCCAAGCCTGATAAATACCACACGTCTGGGCAGATCGCGCATACCCCAGCACGCATACACCACACCGACATTGCACTTCCGCACCATGGCCACCCGCGACGTTTCACACTTGAGCGATATCAGCAAGGCCAAGCCGGAGCCCGATGGCTCCTTCAAGCGCAAGGCTGCCTCGTTCAGGAACTTTATAGAAAAGGGAGGCGAGTTCGCCCCTGAAAAGGGTGAGTGGCCTGTTGTATGCGCGTGCGGACGCGACATTGACACAGTCTGTCGTTGCAGGCCGCTACCACCTCTATGTTTCCTATGCGTGTCGTGAGTAGCGTTCCGGCCCCTCGTCTCGCCCGCATATAGGGTGACTCAGCCTTTCGTGTCAGCCTGGGCAACGCGCACGCTGATTGTGCGGAAGTTGAAGGGTCTCGAAGACTTCATTGGTGAGTAATCCATTCGCGATTGCGCGACTCAGGGTGCTGAGTATCAAACTCAATGCCGCGCCACAGACGTCAGCGTAGTATCTCCAAAGATGGGCGCGAATGGCTGGCCGTTCGCGAACATCGATGCCTTCCCCGGAGCCGACGTCGACCCGCTCTACGGCTCCCACCACATTAAAGACCTCTACCTGAAGACGAAGCCCGACTACGATGGTCGGTGAGTGCATATATGCTGAAACTTCTTGATATATTGCGCGGATCTGAGGCGATTTTGTTTTCAGGTTCACGGTGCCCGTGCTCTGGGACAAGCAGAAGAAGACGATCGTGAACAACGAGAGCTCGGAGATCATCCGCATGTTCAACACCGCGTTCAACGACCAGCTCCCCGCGGACAAAGCCAAGATCGATCTCTACCCTGAGCCCCTCCGCAAGGAGATCGACGAGCTCAACGAGTGGGTGTACGACACCGTCAACAGTGCGCATACGCTCTCCTCCCTTCCTTTCCTTTCCTTCCCCATCCCGTTCTGCGGCCCTGACGAGGACGCTTACGACAGACGGCGTGTACAAGTCCGGCTTCGCAACGACGCAGGAAGCGTACGAGGCTGCGGTCGTCCCGCTCTTCCAGTCGCTCGACCGGCTGGAGAAGATCCTGCAGGGCAAAGACTACCTCGTCGGCGGCCGGCTGACCGAGGCGGATGTCCGGCTGTTCGTCACCATCGTCCGCTTCGACCCCGTCTACGTCGGCCACTTCAAGTGCAACCTGCGCACGATCCGCGACGGGTTCCCTGCGATCCACCTGTGAGTGCTCACTCCGACACCCTCCAAACCTCCCAGAAGGGCTAACTGAGACCGGCCCGGTTTCAGATGGTTGCGGAAGCTGTACTGGAACAACAGCGCGTTCTCTTCGACGTGCAACTTCGACCACATCAAGACGCATTACTACTGGTCCCACCCGCAGGTACGTCCTCCCGCCCGCCGTTCGAGGATCGTCTAATTTGACCTGTGTAACGCATCGACAGATCAACCCGCACCGCGTCGTGCCCGTCGGGCCCATCCCGAACATACTTCCGCTCTGACTGTCCGATAGGAACAGCAAGCTGTAGCAATCGTGAAGGCGAAACATTGTACTATAGCGTTCGCGTCCTCGTTTGTATTTTCATGCATGTGCATCCTGCGCGCTCTAGTATTGACGAGGCAACGCTAAGCCTGGAAACCAACTCTCTAACGTTGCGGACTCTGCACTGAATTACGCGATGTCCGTTCCGATGCCCCGAAGTACCTCAAAACGACGAGCGCAATATAGCAGGTCCTCCAGTCCCAGTAACACTGCTCAAATCTGGCGCTATGCGACTCGTGTCGCGATCTCTACCTCCCTCTTCCGCCAGGGCGGACGTATTACGTGAGGCATGCACGGGCTCGAATTCGAAGTTGCACCACTACCGCAGCACCATCACACTATATAGCTCGTCAACATTTTCTGTCGCTGACACTCGCTCGCTCAACACCCTGTCCAGAATCCTACACTCACTCCATCCAGTCGCATCCAAGAACGGGGAGAATGGCTACGTGGGATATTTGGCGGTGAGTACCCGCTCTCCATAGCCGCGCGTGCTTGAACTGACGGGCATACGTGTTCACCCCCTGATCAGAAGCAGGACTCAAGCCGCGCCTGCGGCAAAGTTCAGCATGGCCGAGATCATGCTCCCCGCCCACCTTCGCCTTCGGGTGGTCTCGCAGACCGACCGCAGACTAGCTAACTGGCCGGCGTACAAATTCGGCGTCGAGACCTTACTGCGTGCGTATGGGCTCGAAGTACACAGCCCTTCGGCAGCCCGGGGCACAAGCGAGCACAGAGCAGTGGGAGGCGGAGGAGGAGCTGTGCAGGGCCGTCATCGGGTTCAACGTGAAGGACTTCACTGAGGTTTTCGGGGAGTTGCCACTCTCGGGGGAGCAGGCGGGAGAGACATCAGCAAAAGTGCAAAAGTGTCGGGTAGGTCTGCCTGTACACGCCGGGCCAGGGAAACGCGAAAATCGCACGCAAACTCTCCGAAGAATGGTCTGCGCAACGGCTCGATGGCCTGCCCAAAGAATCCCACCCCCGAGAGGTGGGACGGAAGGCCAGCTCATCCTATCCGATGCAATCCTCACGATATCTCGTGAGGATTGCATCGGATCGGTGGGGTGGCAGTGTCAGACAGTATTAATATTCCGATGCTCACCTTTACGGGAGAGCCTGGACTTTTCGGCTTTGTGGGCTCAGGCAAGCTTGATGAGCCCATGCGGTCGGAGGTCGGGATAGAGAGGGTGCGCACCATAGCCGCAAGTTGGCATCGGCTTCGCCACGCTGCGTGGAAAGACAGCCCGCCGTGTAAAAACTAAAATAGAATCGAATATACCAGTCGACTTATCCACACGGACACGCTCTGACGTAGTGGGGGATGAGCTCAGGCTTTATTGGGAACGGTAATACATGCGAGGAGGAACCATACAAGGTACAGCGGCAAAGACAAGCACGAGAACGAGTCCGCTCGCCCGTGACAAGAAGAAATCAATCAATCACGAACCTTCACCCATCTCAGCGTCGCCTTCAGCCTCATCGTAGGCCTCGCCTTCAGCCTCGTCACTAGCCTTGTCAATGTCATCAGCACGAGCAGCACCTGAGTTCCCGGGGGGAGCGCAGTCGGCAGGAGGCTCCGCGAAGTCAATGGGACTGGGCGCGCGCAGCTGCGGCCATTGAGGTGGTGCATGCAGCTGCTGTGGCCTCTCGGAAGGTGCGCGCTGCAGCTTCACATTGCGCAACAAGCGGCGGCGTGGGCAGATGTCTTCGAGTTCAGCCCCGCGCCCGTTGAGCATGCGCACGTGAAGGTCAACGGGGTCGTGGTCGTTGTAATCCGAGCACCGCACCATTTGCTCCTCCGCATCGCCTTCCTCAGCCCCCCAAAAACGAGCCTGCGTGAATGTCAGACTCGGTACAAATGGCATGCCAGTGGGCACTAGTACACACCAGTTGTAGTACGAGAGGATGTTGTCGGTCGACTAGTAGGTTTCATCTCATCAGACAAGTCACCGGACTCGACGCCCTCCTCCCACACTGCCCAAGGAGACGTTCCAGGCTTGACTGTCTCCTGCCGGACAAAGAGGGTGTCATCAGCGAGAGAGACACGGGCAGGCGCGTCAAATAAAAAAAACTTCTGCTTTATGCGTGCGTGAGTAAGCATCATGAGCTCATCGACAGCCTCCAGGTCGAGGTCATCGGCCGGGTTCTTGAACTCCTCCATGGGTTCGAGCGCGGCGACGAAGACAGGGCAGAGGAGGAGCAGGGCGGGTCGGAGTCATCAGGAAAACCCTCATTAGCCAATTTGCTCTAACAGCGCTACTCTTCAACTAATTGTGTGCTATTTCATACTATACTCATCAGTATAACTATTTTATGTCTACCTTAGATCTATTTACATATATTGTGCCACTACGCCGGAGCAATTATCAATACAGGATCAAGAACGTCAAGTGGTCATGCAAGCAAACTTATCAGGATTAAGCCCAACGTTGTATGCCAACTAGTGGTGGTATGACGGGGTACAATATATTGATAAGCTATGTATAATACATTACAAAGCTACGTTACTGTGTGATTAAAGACCATGACGAAAGCAGCGCGAAGGTCATGTTAGCACGAGAGAACATTTGGATACAGAAAGCAGACGGCCGCAGCCCTGGGCTGACGCTGCGCCTCCGGGTGTCCGACCTATTCCACTCGCTTACCCACAACACCCCACCCGTCACTCACCCACCGGGCCCGGACCCGCCCTACCTTAATCAATCTCAGCCACGGAGTCTCTTGGAAAGCAGTGCCATCCCAGCAGCAGACCACGCAGGCAGGTCCCGAGGTGATAGCAGGGCCGAGGCTGCTACATTTGTCAGGTAAAGGGTGGAGGCAATGGCGATGGACACGGTCAGGTCGGAAATGTGATGACAAGTTTGAAGTCGACGTGTTATACTTGCTCTTGAGGGAAGATCTACCGGGACTGGGCGGGAGGATACGAGCCCACGTGGGTACATCTTCCGCGGGTAACGCTGGCCTGGCGCACACGGTGCGGAGAGCATGAGCACGTACTTGCATGCCATGGCCTACCGCAACGAGGAAAACGCAAGAAAGAAGGGTGAGGTAGCAGCTCGCCCTCATCAAATAAGTACGTACAGGCTATTAATCCTCCCTACTCCATCCTTCGCTCAGATCGCAGGTCTCCGCCTCCGTGGCTGGAAACAAAAGCCATTGGGCTCGTGGGGCTCGGCTTGATAGCTTGGAACGAGCGGGCAGAGGCCACATTGCGAGTTGATGCGGCAGCCGTTGTAGGGATAGGCGGGGCAGCGGCAGAGGATTAGGACGAGGACGTCGATAGGGGACAGGGGTGAGTCAAGCGACTCAAGCTACACTGACAGTCGAGGCAGAGGCAAGGCGTGCGACGTGCTGTGGTAACGCCCCGTTCTTTCGGAGTTCAGGCCGGTGAACGTTAGACGCGGGACGGAGATCTGTATTGCGCGGGCGCGTTTTCGCCGTACTTATACATGTTCCCGCGTCTTCAGGTACCGATCGTAATGTACAGAGTCAGCTGTATCATACAAGACTCACAAGACTTCGTATCATACAGGAGTCACGTATGTCAAGCTATGTCAAGCAGGAAATGGAGAGCGCCCGGTGACGGCGGACCAAACAGGACCAAACCGAGCGCTGCTGGCGCATCGCAACACCATCCCCTCCTCCGAGAACTCACTCTGTCGAGTCGACAACCAGCAGCGCAGGGCCTATAATACAAGTATGGTGAGTTCTGGGTTTTGTGGTTATGAGAGGCAGTCACGGAGACTCGGAAACAGCAACCAGTATCGTACAACATCCAATGCCAACTTCAACCGGCACGGCGGTCACGAAGATCGCGCTCGAAATGGGCTTTCGCGTCGCGGCATTGCAACTCGGCGGAAGAATACCAGAGGTTGGGTTCGGGTTCGGAAGGCTTGTAATGCTTGAGGCGTTCGGCATTATAGAGGTGGCGGAGGACGTAGCCATTGCTGGTGCGCAACTGGTACGTGTTCCTGTCCGTGAGGTCGTGGATGATGAATGGACCATCCCAGCGTGGGTGCAGCTTTGTTGGGTTCTCGGCGCGGCGCAAGACAAGGTCCCCAATGCCGAGAGCGCGGTCCTGGTACGTGTTCTCCCTTCGCTCGGCCTCCCTCTCAAGACGTTGAAGTCCCTTCGTGTTTGCCTTGGCGCGGAACCTCTCCAGGTTTTGAACGTGCTCAAGCCAGGTGTGCTGCAAGTTTTTGATCTCCTCATCAGTAGGAGGGCGCTGAAGAGCATCGTAGGTCACCTCGGTGGGAAGATGAAGTTCTCGGCCATACGTCAAGTATGCGGAGGAGGTGCCAGTGCTGCTGTTGACGTGGGCGCGATAGGCGAGCAAGGCATCCAGTACGTAGTTGTCCCATTCGTCCTGGCGGTCCGGCGCAACATAGCGGGTGAGAGTCTGAACAAAGTTGTCGTTGAACTTCTCCAGGTGGCCGTTCGTCTGCGGGTGGTACGGCGTGGTATGCAGGTGTTCGATTCCGAGGCGACGCAGATAGTTTTGGAAGGCGTAGGCGAGAAACTCTTCACCATTATCGGTGAGGATCGCCTTCAGCTTGCCGTGCGACGTGATGATCTGACGGAGTAGCTGAAGGACAGCCTCGTGAGAGCGCCGAGGATGTGCAGTCGCATAGGTGAGGTCCGTGCCGTGATCAATGGATGTGAGGATGTACTCATTTCCATGTCTAGACCTGTGCAACGGGCCAATCCAGTCAAAGGCCCAGCAGTCAAAGGCGTCGACGCGCGGAAGCGGATGAAGAGGTCCAGGCCTGGGGGCCTCACGGCGCGTGAACTGACAGCTGTCGCAGCAGCTGACGATATCGCGAACGCGTGGGGTTAGATTCGGGATCCAAATGCGCGGGCGCATCACCTCGACAACAGCGCTCACACCAAGGTGGCCAATTTCGTGGTGGACGTCTCGGATCGCAGCGCGCGCGTCCGCGAGCGAGGTCAGGACACGGACTGTGACTTCGCCGGCACCGTTGTTGTAGCTGCGCCAGAGCAGTCCCCCTTGAGCGATGAACCCATGCTTTGACTGTCGTGCGGCAGGGTTCACGATCAACTCGTGGCGCCAATGCTCAAGAGTACAGAAGACAGGCTCGTCCGGGAGCTCCTCAGCATCAGCGGTGGTGTCAATAGGTGGGTCGTCGGGTGAGTCGGAGGCGACAGGCAGGCCCGCGTTCGACTCCATTGGGTGCGCGAAGAGAGGACCAAGCGTCTCGGAGTCGGGAACATCGGTATGTCCAGGGTGGCGGGAGAGCGCATCAGCAGCGAGCTGATTACGTCCAGGGCGATAGATAATTTTGACGTCGAAGTGCGCGATGTTATTGGCAAAGCGAGCAAGACGGCAACCGAGGTGCTTCTGCGTCAAGAAGTACTTCAAGGATTCGTGATCGGTTCGGACGATGATTGGTGAGCCCTCGACGTAGCCGCGCCACTTCTGCAGGCAATAGTCGATAGCGAGCATCTCACGCTCCTGGGCAGAGTACCGTTGCTCGGTGGGCGTCATCCGACGGGACTCATATGCGATAGGGTGCAAGGTCGACTCCTTGAAGTGAAAGCGGTCCTCGGCCTTCTTCCCCCTCCGAAAATCCTGGTCCGACTGGTGGAGGACACCGCCGATGGCATCTCCAGATGCGTCCGTGTCGATGACAAACAGGTGCCAAGGCCGAGGGTAGCATTGCACAGGCGCGCCCTTGCACGGGTTCCCCTTCAGCAGCTCGTAAAGCAGTCCAGCTGTACGCGCGAAGCCTTTGATGAAGCAGCGATAGTACCTGGCAAGGTTGAGAAAGCCGCGAACACGGGTGACGTTGTCAGGCGCAGGCCAGTCAGTGATCGCGGCGATCTTCTTCGGCTCGGGACGGACCCCTTTGGCAGAGATGATGTGACCAAGGTATTCAATTTCAGGGCTGGCGAACCTGCATTTCTTCTCATTCAAGATGAGGCCATTTGAGTGGAGGGAGTAGAGAACGCACATGACATCCTGTACGTGTTGTTCTTCCGTCGCAGAGTAGATGATGATGTCATCTAGGTAGACCATGGCGCAGCGGTCAAGATAAGGACGTAAGACATTGTTCATGAAGCGTTGGAACGTCGCAGGTGCATTACACAACCCGAACTCCATGACGCGGAATTAGTACTGACCATAGCGTGTCTCAAACGCAGTCTTCTCGCGGGAAGCAGGATCGATCGGGATTTGCCAGTACCCGGATTTGAGGTCGAGCGTCGTGAAGAATTGGGCACCGTGGAGATGCTGGTAAGTGTCATCAATGCGTGGGAGAGGATAAGCGTTCTTTACTGTAACTGCGTTCAACCGCCTGTAGTCAACGCAGATACGGTTAGTGCCATCCTTCTTCTTCGCGAAGATGATTGGTGCTGACCATGGGGACTCGCTAGGCTCAATGATCCTGTCCTGAAGCCCATCCTCGACGAACTGATGGACCTCCTCATGTTCGGGCGGAGAGTGTGGCCGGCCGCGAGCGCGGACAGGCTGCGCGTCACGGGTGTCGATCATGTGTGTGACGCGGTTCTTCGGGATGTTATCGTACCTGACCTTGCTGCGGAATAGCCAGGGGAACTTGGCCTTTGCCTGCACGCGGATGCGCTCTCCGAGGTTCTTTGTGGCAAACACAAGCTTCGCCTTAGGACCTTTGCGCGGTGGCGGCTCCGGGACCTCCTCCACTAGTGCCATCAGCTCGAGCGCGGAGGCATACATAGGGAAGGCAGCAGAGTGGTGGCGGCGGCCACGCTTACCACGGCGGCGCGGCGACTTGTCGGGGAGCGGGGACCAGACAGAGTCAGGGGAGCTGCTCGGCGTGAAGACAGCCTGCGAGCCGAGGCTGAGGGATGACGAGGAGCTAGGTGGGGAGATGCGCGGCGAGGGCAACTTGGGTGGAGCGGCCAAGGGAGGCAAGGGCGGCCCCGGGATGAGGCGCGCTGTCTGCGCAGTCTCCTTATCAGTGATGAACCAGACTTTTGTTTCCCATTTAGGCTGCGCGTTGTGCCGCTGGAGCCAGTCAAGGCCGATTACGAGGTCATACTACAGGCGATCGTTGTCAAGGACGTAGGTGAGCATGGGACGGACGATTCCGCCGATTTTGACCTTGAAACGGGCGAGGTTCGACGTGGACGTCTGTCCAGCACCTCGGACGAGTCGCCTGCTGATCGGGAAGAGGTCGATACTAAGGGCATGAGCTGTTGACGGCTTGAGATAGCAGCAGGCCGCGCTAGTGTCGATGATGCTGATCGCGCAGTAGAGCTGTGCGCGGTGCATGTTCTTGTTTGATGGGATCTGCAAGTAGTACACAGGAAGCTCTTGGCGCGACATCTGGCCGTCCTCGAGGTTGAAGACGTGAAGCTCACTAGGTGTGTCCAGCTCATCCTCGTACTCTCCAGCTGAATCCCCTGCAGACTCCTCCTCCTCCTCACTGTCACTCTCATCATCGTCGTCCCGGACCGTTGTCAGGAGATGCAAGCCCTGTGGACGTGGTTTGCGAGGGGTGCGGCACTCCTTAGCGATATGGCCCGTCTTGTTACAATTATAGCAATGTACTTTGACAAGGTTCGGGCAGCTCCCAGGTCTAGCGCCCTTCGACGCATACGGCGTCTCCATCGCGTCCAGATCCATAGGCTGCGGGTCAGATGATGAGGTACTGGTGGTGGGCAGAGCTGCTATAGAGGGCGGCATAGATGAAAGGAGTGAGTACGCGCTCCGATGCTTCTGTTTCTTGTGCTGACCTGCATGCCCTCCTTGTCCAGTCGAGCGGTGGAGGGTGGAAAGGCGATAGAGCTCGCACACAGAGAAGTACATCTCCTCGACGGTTGTCGGCTTGTCATGTCGTATGTCGCGGGCGTGCTCGGCAGGAAGGTGCACCAAGAAGTTCGCAAGCTGGTCTCCGAACGTCATCTCATTGTCAGGGATCTGGGTCTCGATCTCCCGGAAGGCGGTCGCATAGCGGACGAGGTTTCCCTTGAAGGATAGGTTGCGGAGCTCGTTATGGAGACTTTCGATGCGAAGAGGCGAGTCATACTTCTTCGTGAGCGCGGCGCGAAGCTCTGACCAACGGAAGGCTCGGCCTAGGGCCTTCTTCTGGGCAACGTACTAACGAAGTGCTTCGCCACGGAACAACATCGGAACTTGGAGTGGCCAATCGGCTTCAAGGACATGCTGACCTCGCAGATAATCCTCCGTCAGCGAAAGCCAAGCACTGACGTCCTCCGTCTCCTTACCGTGGAAGTGGGGAGCCTCGACCTTCAGGGTTCCCGGTCGTGGCTGTGCAGGGATGGTGGTTACCATCGGCGGCGGTGCGGTGGTTTGGATGGTGAAGTTGGCAGACGCGAAGGCTTGCTCAAGAGACCTTCGGAGGTCGTCCGCCGTAAGGACGGGGGCTGGTGCTGGCTAGGGTGGTCCCGCGGTGACGCGTTGGTCGAGGTTGCGCAGGATATGCTCAAGGGCTTGGTAGGCGTTGGGTGGAAGGTGGGCGGCGAGCGGCTCCAAAGGATTTAGAGGCGCCGCCGCCAGATTGTTGGCGGGGAGGTCTGGGGGATCCATAACGGGAGGGATACGGCGCACTTAGATACGGAGGAGTGTTAGCGCTATAAACGGCATACCACGGAGTGCGAGCGGCGGCACTGATGGGTGGCAGTGTCGAGTCGAGATAGATGTCAAGCAGAAGCAGATGTCGAGCGTAGATGGTTCGGCTAGTGAAGTCGATGCAAGTATGAGGCTGAACATCGAGCCAACCCCACACTTGATCAAGTGTGGTAACGCCCCGTTCTTTCGGAGTTCAGGCCGGTGAATGTTAGACGCGGGATGGAGATCTGTATTGCGCGGGCGCGTTTTCGCCGTACTTATACATGTTCCCGCGTCTTCAGGTACCGATCGTAATGTACAGAGTCAGCTGTATCATACAAGACTCACAAGACTTCGTATCATACAGGAGTCACGTATGTCAAGCTATGTCAAGCAGGAAATGGAGAGCGCCCGGTAACGGCGGACCAAACAGGACCAAACCGAGCACTGCTGGCGCATCGCAACAGTGCTGGCAGACCACGTGCCTTTCGGAGGCTGCCGATTGGGCGTCTCTGCTTTTGCCACGTAGCTCCATGTTACGATTAGCGCTGTACCAGCGTCTCACTTTCCTTTTTTATCATGCATTACCAATCGCCCCAGCTAACGACCCTTACGAACCGCTTACGAACCCTTACGATTACGAATACGGTGGTTCTGAAGGAAGAGAACTACTATTCACGATGACTGGGCTGACTTGCCAAAGGGCATTCACTTACCAATCGCTCCACAACGCTTACGAATGCTTACACTCGACTATTACTTAGCGACTTGTAAGCTTACGACATAGACACCCAAATAACCTATAAAAACCTGGAGGCTGCGGTAGGGCCTCCCCAGCTTTGAGCTGGTTCATTCTACCTATCGCTTCTGGGCCAGTAGGACCAGGTGTGATCTCGACGACTCGACTCTCGCTTACATCGCTCACCCCGATAGGCGCCCTGACTAGGCTCATAACAATAGCTCGAAGCTACTCTTCCCGCACGTGAGTCCCCGCCCCTTATACCCCCCCACCAGACCATCGGGCCTGGCAGTGCGCTTCAGCTAGACTCGTCCACAGAATATTCTTGGGCATGCCGACACCATTCATTTACAAGTACCTACTCCCCCAACGACACTATGCACTCTCCCACATCACACCCTGACGAACATTCCCCTGTCAGTAGCCCCATCGTAACTATGGCTGACGGACGCCTTCTCTATGACGGACAGTCCTTCTTCCCGCCCACTCACGCGGACACGGTCACCCTTGCTGACAACACCGAGTGCGAGCTACGCACCTACTCGGAATCCCCGGAACCCATTCCTATACCCCTGCCAACGCAGCTAAGCATCACTGACCCACACTTCTATACGCCGCCCCAAATCGAGGAAATCGACAACGACCTATACTACACTCCGCCCACAGCACAGGAACCCGAAGGCAACGGCGAAGGCAAGAACGTGCCGGGAGACATCAACAGCTCCCGAGCTTCGCCGATCAAGACCGAGTCCCTGTTCCCAGATCAGTTCGAGATCGATCACCAATGGCTGAACACCCGACAAACCCTCCTCACTAGCTACTTCGGCCTCACCGGCCCAGGAGCGCCACCGGCTCAGGAACCAACACTTGGAGAATCTTCCCTGAACATAGTCATTACCAACAACGACCCGAGTCTTGACCTTGCCACCGCCCCACAATCCCCATCGCCAAGGCCCAGTAACCTCCCGTCGCCTCAACCTCTAGAAGACGGTACCAAGGACGGCTACTCCATCGCAGATGCATACCCTCTAGCTTTCACCTCACTGCCAGGGTATCCACACCCACCCAACGAGTCGCACGACCGGGTTTAGGTCTTCTACCGGCACCGGCACGAGGACCAAACGATCACGCGTTTCGCAGGCACCGTCAAGTGGGAAACCACGCACCTCCTCACGTACCTCTATAATCTCGATCACTCCTACCCGTTGTACTTCTTCTGGAAGGATCAGAACATTGCCAAGCCGCGCGAGGAAATCAAGAAGTTTATCGACTACTACTGCGAGTGCCAAGGCAAAACAACCTTCGTCAAGAAGGGCGACGAGCACGACGGAGTCCCGCCCCACGAATACCTCAACAAGTTCCTCAAATCCGTCTACCTCCCGATTCCCTTCTTCCTCCTCGCACACTACCGCCGCGCTGCCAAATACGAGGTCCCTTGGTCTACGTATTACACCACTCTTGGAGAAGGGGAGCTGGTCGAGTATGAATACACCTTCGAACTCGTCTTCTACCCGCAAAACCTGGTGCTAATCCTTAACAAGAAGGACAACGACGACGACTGGATCGAACAAGTGCGCTTCGACTCTTACCGAGAGTACGACAACGCACACATCTTCGAAGAACTGGACAACCTCGATCGCCTCGTCCTCGTCCTCTTCTGCTTCTCACCAGAAGCATTCCTGCGTTACCGCGCCACCGGAAAGCTCAACGTGTTCAGCTGCGAAATCCCCCGATTCTCCCCACGTCCTGGACTTTTGGAGTACTGCCCCTTCCCTATCGGACTCCGTACGTACAAACCTACGCACCCCGCTGTACAAAGCCCTTTCCCCCCTCCCCGTGATTGAAGTCAGCCCCATCGGGCATCAATTACCTCGCATAGACATTCCTCGTTTTTATATTTAGTTCACATACCTCGCTTCGAATCCCTCACGATACGGACCACTGTCTCGGACTTTTACATAACAAAACCCTATCTACCGCGGAGGTGTTGAGACTCCGGGTACCCCTATGCCGAAGAACTTTGTAACTGCTCCTAAATCAAGATTTCATCCCTACCGTGCCACGACCGCCCTCACGTCCGAAGGCTCCGCGATGGACGATACGTCGACACTTACGTCAGAACCAACCAAAACCTCCAATACTGCAGTGAACCGGTCTGCCGCAATTGATATCACCCAAACAACCCTGTATCACCAGCTAGTCCGGGAACGCTCCTATCCGAAATTCCAAAAGAAGCTCCGAACTGCGTCGGTCGAGCCCACTTCTATCGACTCGCTCTCAACGGATACCAGGAAGGACATTACCACGTCGACAACTACTACTGCGCCCAACAGCCGTGCCCCCACTTCGAAGAGGGCATCGAACACTTCATCAACCAAGGATACACGTGGGATGAAAACGTTCTTCCCGGACCCCCCGCAGCACCTACACCCGAGCCTCCCGAACAAACCCAGTACCGGGACCGCAAACCGTACTCGCGGCCAATCTCCCGAACCCAATCTAAGCACTCTGACCACGCAGACGAACAACCACCCACCTCCTCGACTCTTCGCGAACCCCCGGCACCCCCTAGACCTCCCAGCCCGCCACCAGCACCCCCTCCCCTCTCCACACATAACCCAACGCCAGGAGCTATGTCATCGTCTGGGACACAAGGATCGGGTAGCCAAGGTCAGGGAGGAGGATCTTCGCGCCCGCAGGGCATCTCGGCCGAAGCCGATGCGTACTTCCGGAGCCTCCTCTCCCATCTTCAACCTGCGGTATCCACCGTGGGTCGAAGCGATAATAAACCCAAGATGCGAGCTCCCGGAGTATTTAATGGAGAAAGGTCGCTGTACGAGGGATGGAAGAACGACATGAAACTTTATGTCGAAAACCTTCCCGACGATAACGCAATGACACTTGTTATGACGTATATAACCGGACCGAGAGTAGACTGATGGAAACTCGCATACTGCAAACGGTTCCGACCAAGCAACACGTGGGTCCGGCCATACAAAGACTTCTGGGACGATCTGGATAAGATGTTCATCGACCCGAACATCTCCCGGCAAGCGCTGACTTGGCTACAACAGTGTTGCATGGGAAATCGAGAAGCGCAGGAATTCTTCACGGAATTCGAGGAACTGGCCAACCTAGCCGGATTCACGCCAACCGATGACCCCCGGCAGCTCCTAGACATCCTTGAAGACAATCTCCCACCAAGCATGGTCGAGTTATGGTACAACATGGCAAACGTTCCAAAAACATACAAAGACTGGAAGGACAAAGTCTGCGACGTAGACGCTAGCAAACGAAAATACGCGCTCACTCACCCTGCCCGCGGACCGCCCATGTACCAGCCCCAGAGAACCGTACCCGCGTACCGGCCACCAACAGGGCCACCTCCACACCAAGCGTATATACCCCCGCCGCACCCTACCAGACAGGCGCAAATACCAACGCGGCGTGACGGGACAGGAATCACCTACGGAGGCCGGGGACAGCCGATGGATCTCGATCAAAAGTGCTTCAGTTGTCAACGAACGAAGCGAGAAGCCGGGCCGTGCGGACGACTTTGGTACCTCGGAAATCAGGCCGGGAAGCGACAGATCAGGCGCATGTACGAAACGGATGAAAGGGAGCAGTTACTCGAACAGGTTAGGATATGGGCAATGGAGGACCCTCA
Source organism: Ganoderma multipileum BCRC 37180 (assembly GCA_000338015.2). Lineage (NCBI taxonomy): Eukaryota > Fungi > Basidiomycota > Agaricomycetes > Polyporales > Polyporaceae > Ganoderma > Ganoderma multipileum. The sequence continues at coordinate 88,325 of BACB01000604.1, forward strand.
GGACTTTGAGCAGCAGCGCCAGGACTGGGACGATCTAGTAGTAACTGCATATACTTGGGAAGATTCTCAGGGTTCACAGGACTTTCAGAATTTCGAGCAGTCCGAGGAGACGTCACACTCTCCTACAGACTAGAGCCTACGGACCATGTGCATAACACCGAAAATCTAGAAAAAGGGAAAGAGGCGACCGACCCGAAAGGGGGGTGCGGCTGTCATACAATTCCACATGATGCATCGTCCCGAGACGAACTATGTGAGTTGACAGTGCTTGATTCCTCTACCCAAACAAAAAAACTAGATATATCGAGTGTGACCGAAACCAAACCCACAAATGCTATCCCTATTTATCGACATGGACCAAAAGTGTTCTCAGTGATTCGAGGACGCGGAGGCAAACGACAACTCGACATTCCTCTTATCCTGCAAAACCCGGAAAACGGACAAAAAGCGGACATTATAGGAATGATAGACACAGGATGCACGGGCTCTTGCATACATCGAGATCTGGTACGACGCCTAGGACTCACCCCGATTCCGTTCGAACAACCAATCGCCGTATTCAATGCCAACGGATCTCCAAATGTCGGCGGAAGTCTCACACATTACATCACAGTCTGAATCCAGATTGGAGATCACGCGGAAGCCATTCCATTGTTCATCACCGATCTAGGAAAGTCGGATTTATTCCTAGGGCACGACTGGCTCGACCACCATAACCCAGTCGTAGACTGGCAAACCAAAACGGTTGAGTTCACCCGGTGCCCCAAGGAGTGTGAACGAGTACTCGACGAGAACAAACGAATCTTTAAACTAGACGTACACTCATACCTCAAAGCCCGCAGTCAGCATATCCGACAGCAATCAGTAGCCATGGACATAGCTATCGAACAATCCAAACGGTCTACCCCTAAAATGTTCGAAGAAGTAGTTCCAGAACATTATCGGAGCTACAAAGACGTGTTCGAAGAGGCAGTGTTCGACAAACTCCCTAAACACAAACCCTACGATCACATAATCGAACTAATAGACGACCAGCCGTACTGTGGCAAACTGTACAACATGACTCTCACGGAGCAAGAAGCCTTAGACGCATTCTTAGAGGAAAACTTGCGTTCTGGCCGAATTCGGCGATCATCATCCGAGTGGGGGGCCCCCTTCTTCTTCGTCAAAAAGAAGGATGGAAAGCTGCGACCGGTCCAGGACTATCGCAAGCTTAACGCTCAGACCAAGCGAAATCACCACCCCCTACCAATGATAGAAACACAGCTTAATAAGCTAAAGAACGCCAAGTGGTACTCTAAATTAGATATACGATGGGGATACAATAACGTTTGAATACGAGACGAAGACATCGAGAAAGCAGCATTCATTACCAACCGAGGACACTACAAACCTCTCGTCATGTTCTTCGGACTCACGAACGCCCCCGCAACCTTCCAGCTGATGATGGACGATCTATTCCGAGATCTCATCAATCGCGAGAAGGTTATCGTATATTTAGACGACATCCTCGTATTCTCGTCTACCATAGAAGAGCACCGATCCATCGTGACCCAAGTCTTGCAGATCTTACGAAAAGCTAAACTTATGTGCAAACCGGAGAAGTGCCAATTTGAAACCCAGCGAATTGAATACCTTGGCTACATCATAACGCCAGGAGCAATTCAAATGGACCCTGCCAAGGTAGCCGGCGTAGTCGACTGGCCGGTACCAATGCAAAAGAAACATGTGCAGGCGTTCTTAGGGTTCGCTAACTTCTACCGAAAGTTTATCAAAGACTTTTCGAAGATCGCACTACCGCTCAATAGACTCACTGGGTACCTAGAATGGACATGGGGCCCCGAGCAGCAGGCCTCCTTTGACGCGATAAAACATGCCATTACCACAGCACCAATCCTCGCATTCCCACGTGATGATGGCAAATACCGCGTCGAAAGCGATGCCTCGCTGTATGCTATGGGGGCCACGCTCTCACAACTACAGGATGGACAATGGCGCACAATTGCATTCCTTTCGAAGTCGTTCTCCCCCACGGAAAAGAACTATGATGTTTACAATCGCCAACTTCTCTCCGTCCTCACGGCCCTTGAAGAATGGAGACACCTTCTATTAGGCGCCAGAGAAAAGTTCGAAATCTGGAACGACCACAAAAACGTCAGTTATTTCCGCAAGCCGCAGCTGCTCACACCCCGGCAAGTATGCTGGATGCTCACGCTGCAGGAGTACGACTTCGAACTAGTACACAAACCGGGTACTTCAATGAAAAAGGTGGACCTCCTATCCCAACGGGCGGACTACGACAACGGAAAACCGCTTGTCAAGGACGCCACCCTGTTACCCGAAGCATGGTTTAGACCTCTCGCTCATTACGGACTACCCACACTCCTTGAACACGTCAAAAACCTCCGCAATGAGCACGAGGAAACAACCGTGCAAGCACTAGAACGGAAAGATCCGGAATATACCCAAACCGAGGACGGTTTGATCTACAGAGGGGGCAGGCTTGTCATCCCAGACAATTTTGACCTAAAAGGACAAATAATCGCATCCCATCACGACTCAGTCCTTGCAGGACACCCGGGACAAGCCAAAACCATCGAAAAAGTGCAGCGCTCGTATTACTGGAGCACCCTTCGGGATGACGTCATTCAATACATCAAAGGGTGTACCACGTGCCAAAGAACCAAGATCGATCAGCAGGCATGAGCAGCGCCACTTCACCCCAACCCGATTCCATCCAGGAACTGGGAAAACATCTCTGTAGACATGATCACCCACCTTCCGGAAGCACACGGACACAACGCCATCCTTGTAATAGTAGACATGAAGTCCAAAGACATCATCCCTATACCCACTTCCGATACATTGACATCAGAAGGCTGGGCCAACTTGCTCATCGAGCACGTGGTCTGCATGCATGGAATCCCCCGACGCATCTTGTCCGATCGCGGATCAATCTTTGTATCCGCATTCATCAAAGATCTGTACAGGAAGCTACACATCAAAGGAACCCCGAGCACAGCCTATCACCCGCAGACTGATGGCCAGACCGAACGAATCAATCAGGAAGTTGAGAACTACCTCCGCATGTTTATCAACTATCGACAAACCGATTGGCCGTTCTGGTTACCCCTTGCAGCATTCAAGTATCGAAACCAAGCACACTCCGCTACCGGACACTCCCCCTTCTACCTCACCCACGGATACCACCCGTTCACGGGCGTAGAAGTTGACGATTCGACCGTTCGTAACGAATCGGCACAACAATACGCCCAACGCATGAAAAAGATATCGGAAACCGCGACCGAGCTGGCAGCCCTAGCACAGAACCGAATGAAACGACGCTGGGACAATCACAAAAAGTCGGCTCGCGAGTACAAAATAGGAGACCTCGTATATCTAGATGCATTCCACATCACCACGGATCGACCCAATAAGAAGCTGGAAGACAAGCGCTACGGACCGTTCCAGATCTTAGAAAAGATCGGGAAAAGTGCTTACAAGCTCAAGCTTCCCAAAGATTGGCGACCGATCCACCTGGTCTTCAACGAGGTTCTCCTGTCTCCGGTAATCAAACCCAAGTTCCCTAATCAGGACAAAGTAGAAATCAAAGCACCACACATCACGGCTACGAACCCTGAACCGGAGTACGTACTAGACTCCAAGTGGAACAGAGGGAGCATGCAGTATTTGGTCAAATGGAAGGATTTGCCTCGAGTTGAAGCAACGTGGACGCCACGAAAGGAACTCGACAAGGAACACCGTGCACTCCTAAACGAGTTCCACGCACAAAATCCCACGGCCCCAAAGCCTCCATCAGGAAAACCTCCCCTGTGCGATTAGCACTAAGGGAGGTAATGATGGCTGCATTATCACTATTCAGTGGGTAATTGTGATAATGTAGAGATCGCGATAGCACCACGACGCAAAGTGCTATTTGACCACTAATGCTAGATAGTACATGCTAATGGAATGTTCATTTCTCCAACTTCGAACGCATTGTGCACGAGATACATGGACCTAATTCATACAATGCACACCGCACACAATGCCTACAATACATGATCAAGCGACAACTACCTGGCCACAACGCATCCGCGTTGACGTCACGTTCGCTTCAGCATCCGCATCCATCCGCATTCGCGTGACTCCCTTCCCAGTCGCCTCCGAGCAAGACCGCTGCATCTATCTTGGATTTCTTGATAGCGCGCCGGTGACAGGGGGGTGTGAAAATGTGCGTTTGGAACGTCTGCGACTGGCCCGGTGTAAGAAGCAGTCCTGGCGACCGCAATCTGGCTGGGCGCGCCAGTAACACCACGGTCAACTAGGTGACAGCCTGGGAAGTGCATGCGCGACCGTGCTGCGACGGAACACCGAGGTAATACTCATGCCCGGACAAAGGTGAGCGATAGCGCAGTGAGGGGTGGAGATGCTGTCCTAGGTAAACTGGGCGATGGCTGCGGGCAAGACCGGTATTGTTATCGCCCGTGGTAGTTGCCTCGCCTCGAGGTTGCTGGCAGAGCCGCGCAAGCAACTGCATGAGGAGCGCCCACACCGGGAGGTCGAACAAGTGCGACGCCACAACTGGTGCTGCTCGGGGTAGGCGCAATGGGGATTATCGTGGTCCGGTTGCGAAGAAGGATGCTGGTATATGGTAGCAGTGAGAGTTGGGGTGGAGAGCAGAGGCTACCACGGAGTGAGGCGCGAGCTGAGGAGAATGGTCGGCTGCGTGACCGTTCGAAAGGTACGCAGGATGCGGCGAGTTCGACGGCTGCGGTCAATATGGTTAATAAGAGTCAGCCAGTGACTAGGAAATGGTGACACACCAAACGGCTTTATCACCTGGCGCAGCCATGGTCATCGTCACGGTCACCTTGGGGGGGAGCTTGGCGGGGGTAGGGTCAGAGAGCGTACCTCCATATCCTCCGATCATGCTGCCTGCGCACGAACGCACGCGAATCGAGTCACGCTTGGAGAGTGAGAGGTTCATTCCCATGCACATGCATGAGATCGCGTCGGTCGTGTGAGCGGGGATGCACGTGGGAGCCCTAGATGCAGTCGTCATGCGGGTTTCCAGCCGACAAACCTGTCTTTGGTTTGCCGTCTTCCAGTGTTACAGGGATACAGAGACAGAGAGAGATAGAGAGAGACACAGAGAGACACAGACAGAGAGATGCAACTTGAAGTTGTGGGGGAGAACTCAGGGAGACACGAGAACGGGAGGACGGCGGAGAACGCTGGCAACATTAATTGGGCGTCTAGTCCTTGTCGGCACGTGCGGTATCTTGCCACGTCAATAGCACGCCAATACTACTACTAGTCGTACCACTTCTCGCTCGATTCTCTTGATTCTAACTTGGCTTCGTCCCTCTTCCTCCCCGCTTCTCAGGTCTTTCCCCGAGGTTGGCCTGCCACAGCTCGATGTCTTGGGTTTTCTTCTCACTTGTCCAGCTTGCGCTGCGTCTTTCGGGTCACTCTCAGGTCGATATCGCTTGATTGCTCAAGGCGTCCTCCAAGGCTCCTCAATAGGTCGTCTACTGTGCGGCTTGCTCACTCGCTCCGTCGATCTAAGAGCCATCCGGGTTAGTCAATCACTCAGTTCTTTTGGTTATCTTGAGTCCTTCCCCCCGTCGCCCCCCACGCGCCTCACATCCGGGCTGTGTTCCCCAACGCTTCCCGACCGAATCAGGTATCGTGGACCTCCCTTTCGCAATCTACACCTTGGACGTCCACCGCATCTTCGACCTTGTCCTTGTTGTAGGGCACCAGACCTCTGTGCAGCCTCCACCCTCACAGCACGACACCTTCGCGTATTCTGCAGCATCCTCGGCGACCATCGTCCAATCTTTTCTGCTGGTGCTTGCTCTGTCCCTCGGCTACTCTGTCGCTCCACCACTTGGACACTGGGTTGTTCGCTCACCTGGTCTCATCGTTGCTCAGGTACCGGCTTCGCTGGCATGCTTGCTTTCTCGTACGGCTTGGTCGGCTCCTCGGTCACTCGGCTTTGTTGTTTTCGTGAGACTATTCCTCTGCTGATCCTGTCGACTTCGACTCTGGAAGGATCAACGTGGCGCCCCGCAACCTAAGGCTTGCCAACGTTGGTTGATGGTTGTATGTGGTGGTGGAGGGGGTCGGCATGGGTATGCATGTGGTCGGGGACGTGCGTGTGTAATAGCGTGTAGGGGACGTGCTCGGTGGTCTGTTAGATAGTGTATGCACTTTGTAATTGTTGTCTAAAGTGCAATGATGATTCAGTTGCAACTATTGATGCTTTCGGTGTGGTATTGACAAGATAATATGTCAGCTGTGTCCATTGTAGCTATATGCTACTCCCTGATTTTCCGCATGCTAATTTTTGTGTAATCGGAAACTTTTACAGACAATGTACTGGGTAACATGTGTAATTTGCTCAGCTACCCCGATTATTACTATCATGGATAATTATCACTAACTAGCAGCCAATTATCACTAATCGCACAGGGGAGGTTTTTCTGATGTCACATCATGTTACTTCGACTGCGGCAAAAGACTAGATTCCTTCGACCTGACCACAACGAATGGGACAAATACGACGGTATCTGGAATAGATGGCAAATGAGGAGGCACACCGCTGGACTACCCACAGTCTTTACCGCGTGCACCACCACGGATGATGACATTGAAATCGGACCTATCATACTTCCCCTTTAATAGTCGCGAAGCAGGATCCGAAGGGCAGAGATATTCATACCAAGGACCCCCTGACGAACCGATGTAACACCTCCCCCTAAGTGCCTGTGTGGGAAAAGCTTGGCAGGAATGCTATTCCGCCCGTGACGGGCAAACGTCGACCTTGCAGGAAAGGAATTCCGGCCTCACTTGAGGTTCTCTATTTAGCTCCCCTTATTGTTATCCGCGATGGACTAGTATAAAGCAAAAACCACAGGCCACTGTACTATACAATTTTAACCAACATGGCCAGATATACCCTTCTTCGACCCCAAGCATCCACTCAAGGCGAAGAAGCACATACTACACGCATAGTGGTCTAGTACGATACCAAATCGTGAGGACACGATTCTAGAAGAGGAGGTATTGTTACGATTAGCGCTGTACCAGCATCTCACTTTCCTTTTTTATCATGCATTACCAATCGCCCCAGCTAACGACCCTTACGAACCGCTTACGAACCCTTACGATTACGAATACGGTGGTTCTGAAGGAAGAGAACTACTATTCACGATGACTGGGCTGACTTGCCAAAGGGCATTCACTTACCAATCGCTCCACAACGCTTACGAATGCTTACACTCGACTATTACTTAGCGACTTGTAAGCTTACGACATAGACACCCAAATAACCTATAAAAACCTGGAGGCTGTGGTAGGGCCTCCCCAGCTTTGAGCTGGTTCATTCTACCTATCGCTTCTGGGCCAGTAGGACCAGGTGTGATCTCGATAACTCGACTCTCGCTTACATCGCTCGCCCCGATAGGCGCCCCGACCAGGCTCGTAACACTCCGCCATGCCAACGTCTGCCCCAATGTTCACCTCTCTATTGCCCATTGTTCCTTTGCGCTGTCTTTTGCCTCATCCTCCCCATCTTCGTCTTAGTCTCTCCACATTCGCACCATCGCATATGCCCCGCTCACCCACATCAGCATCTTCAGGACAAGGTCAGTCGTTCGTCATGCTCCCTCTGTACTCGCTGAACCGACTCTCCATCTTTGCGCCTAACTCTAGCCATCTCTCCACATGAGGCTTTCCTTCCCTCGGTGCTAGCCCAGTCCTGGATCTATGCTTGCGAGTGATGTCCGCATGAATAGGGCTGGCACAGGGCACGAGAGCGGCTCGCCAATGCCTGAGCTCGCCATGCACGTCTCGTTCAGCTCAAGCCGCCTACCACCGGACTCGACACTCCTCACACCGCTGCCTGGATACGAGCCCAATGGCGAGCAGCAGCTCGACATAGTTATCGTGAGTCCTCACAATGCTTCCATTTCCCCACCGCATCTCACAGCTCTGTTTGCCCTCCCATCATGCCGCCTATCATGTCACGTCCCTCGTTCGCTGCATGGCTTGTTCGCCACCAATTTGAACATCACCCGGCCCGACTTTGACCTCAGTGCTCGGCTCTCCTGTTCTCGCCTTGGTCGCCGCTCCCCGTCGTGGCTCTCGCCGCCTGATATCAAGACTGACACCAACTACAACAGGCAGGAGTGTGCGTGCCATGAGCCCACTCCTATCAAGCTAGGCAAGCGGAGGCTATCTCCGTTATCCCATGACCGGACATGCTCCGGTCCCTGGTACGTTATTTTCAGTCTATGCGTTTCTTCCCCCAAGTGTGCCTGGTACCATTCTTGATGTGCTGACTATGTCTTCCTCCTATAGCTGCTTCGCCCATACCTGTTCTGTGGCTGTGGTACTGCGTGTGTTCAAGGATAGTTGTACACTATATATTTGTATCTCTCTGCATAGCATTGTTGTATTTCGTAGTAGATTCAATGCATTCCTTTCTGAATACATGATTATGTGTTAAATGTTGAATGCTAGACCTATTTGGTGTACTGTGAAATGCTGCAAGGTTGACAACTATTCTACTACTACTTGACTGCTATTGAGTGCTGATTAGAACAAACAAGACTATTTTACTTAGGGACCTAGCAAAATTGACATAATGAGATCTATTCTGCTACTGTGGACTACTGTACAGAAAATATGTCTATTGGAGTCTAAGTAGACATAATTGGCCACAGTGGGTTTTCCTGATGGTGGTGCTAGCATTGGGGATCAAATGTCCGGATGAGGCGTTGGATGGCGCTTTGCCTGCGTCGCGCGGAGCAGAGTGGTGCTGGGGGGGGGGGTGTGCTGCGCAGGCCCACGTTATGCAGCATTGCGCCGAGAGAGCCGGGATGAGTGGTGTTGGCCAGATACTCGATGACCAGAGGCGCAGGCAAACGAACAGTGTAGAGATGCGTCGTATGCAGAGGAAGGGTGAGGCTCAGGTGGTGGCGAAGGATGTGGCGACGGACTCGGGTTCTTATAGATGCCCGTTCTGGATGGCTGGGAAATCCGTCGAGCCGGATCACCAGCGTCGGGATTGGTGTTGCCGTGATGGACTCGGTGGGGGGGTCTTCTTTTCAGTGGCAGGTTCGTTCTCTTCAGTATCGGAGACGATGCACCTGCATTTGATTCTGGGGTGTGACATTGGAGGAAGGGGAGAAAAACTGCGTGAAGTAAGGTGAGTATTTGCACACAGATATGGAGCAGATATGGGTGCATATATGCGCACCAAGACGGACTTACGTGGAGTGATTCCCACATCAGCGATTTGGCTCGGGTCTAGGGAGGCCTTGCAAGGGCAGTGCAATGAGTTACAATCACATCTTATTGTATAAAATCATTGGGATTTCCCAATGGATTATAGTTACACTATTCCGCCAATGTGCAGCTTGCAAGACCATTGCAACTTGATAAAATCGACGCAATGCTTGCGTATGTCCCAACCTATCCAAAAGTGCCAGACTACGTAACCGTATATATAGAATTCCATTCTTTAGAATCATTACTACCATTGCTGCTGATAGTCACCTCGCCACATGCAAACCCAATCGCGTTGCGAGGCAAATATGATTGCATTAAGGCTATAGGATAGTACAACGGGCTACAGACGAAGTAATGTACTATAGTGCCAGGGAATAGTCCAACTTGGAAGAAGTCGACACGGAGTTCAGATAAATGTGGGACGTACCATACTGCCAACCGGGAGGGCGGCATGGGGGGAACAGGGGACGTGTCGCTGCCATACTCGCTACGAGGGCCGTAACTGCAATACCAACGCACCTTGCACAACCAGACGCCGGAGTGTCATCCAGCACAAGAGCCTAGTTTCCATCCGAAAGCGAGAGCCCCAGAGTCCAGGTAGAACCAGCAAGGTGGAGACACAGTGAGAACCAAGCTCAAGGAGAGACATCGAGCCTCCAGAGCCGAAGAGCATGAGCCCTAGACGTAGACAGCGGGGGAGGGTCCTAGTTGAAGGGCCAAAAAGAGAAGAGCGTATGCACCTTGACAGATTCGTTGCATCAGATTTCATGCAGATAAGTCGCTGTGAGGGTAAGGATCAGCACCAATTGCAAGAGGACTTACAGCACGGGAGGTGAGGGAGATGGGGGACTTGAATGAAGTGACGGCCTGGATAAAGAGTGCTCAGTGCTCACCATGGCAATTGAAGCCCCGACGTGGTGCTGTACATTCTCGGAGCAGTTGCTATCCGAGATTTTCCGAAGTGAAACAAAGGCGCTTGTGGCGAGATGCTGAATGATGCAGTTGCAGGGACGAGGAAGGATTGCATGGAGTTGCAAGTGGATTGGGAGGACATTGGGAGTGGGTTGGAAGTGGGCTGTGAAGCGCACAACCATTTACTGATGTCATCAGCAGTCAAATAATTGGATTAACCTTATAATTCATTACTATCTTTTACCAATAATACTTGGGCTTATAGCCGATTATACCGTCCGAAAGTAATGGCTTTACTTCCAACCTCAGCGCCGGATCTGTGATGCACGAGGGCCCACGCCTATCGCCGAGGACTTGTCTCTCCTCTTGCTTGGGGTATTTGGAACGGAGGACGGATATGTGCGGAGGGCGAGAGGAGATTGAGGGCAGATGATCATAGTGGTAGGAAGAAAACCTGGAGACTTCGCTTTTTCCCCTGGGAAGTCCATTTATGGGCCTGTGAAAATCGGATGACATCATCCCACCCGACACGTCCCATAGATGCGTTAGTCACGTGAGCGCGTGTTGTGCCCACTAATGAGACTTAGCCGTCGTCGACCTTTTTCTTTGCTCTACCATGTCGCTCATGCACAGCCGCTCTCTCTACACCGTCTTATGCTCCCCATTCTTCTCCTCCCGCTGATAACTGTCTGTGTGCTGATAGAGCGACGTTACTATTGCAAGAAGGCCGTGGACTTCATCGATGCTGGCCCCGACCCTGAATCGACAAGCGAACAGAGAAGGCATGACTTCTGGAGGCCCTGAAGGAACGCAATAAGGAGGAGGAGGAGGAGAGGGCGAAAGTTGTTAGGGCCGAGGGGAGATAAGCGGCATGAAAGGCGCAACTTCAGGTCCGTCGTCGGGCTTTCTACCATTGTTCCCATTTTCTGACCGCATATATGCAGGTTGAATGCGAGGCAAGCATGCCTCGTGACCCTCGAGAGTATCCCTTCCGGCCGTCGTCAACGTCGCGTGCCCGCCAAGTACGTGGACATGCTCACGACGTCCCTCAAGGGTCTTCTGCACCTCATCTCAAGTCTGATCTCCTTCTACCTGGTCATCGTGGGGCTGTGGCCCGTGTTTTCCTGTTGTCCACGTCTGTATCCAATGCCTCACCCCCATGGCCTACCACCTTCTGTGCAAGATGCGCCGGATGGTGATATAGATGACGTTCGGCCCCGGCCTCTACTCCTGCACCTGCACCTGCACGTCAGCCCACCCATTCTCCCATTGATATGCCGCTAACCCGCTTCTGCGTTTTCAGGCACTATACTACTGCTCCGCGCTCTGACCAGGCAGATGGTCTCACCCTCGGTGCATTCACCAATGCCCATCAGCAAAAGCCCAAATCTATTATCGGCTCTTATTGGCTCTTATTTCGGCCTGTAAGGCCGATAATACAGAGTAAGAGCCAATAAGACTCAAGTCGTAATATGGGTTGTTTGGACCGATAAGACGACCAGCGGGCCCTCCGATAATACGAGGTAATATCTGATAATTCAGTAACTTGCATCATGATGCGAACATACTCAGTGCAATGGGGGTGGCTGCTACAAATATATTGAGACGAGATAGGGTACATATGCTACTCATATTGTAGACGAGAGAACTCCTAAACGGCTCACTAATGCGGCGCCGTAAACTATGCCTGCCCTCACTAGATGCCAGGCCCTCCTCCAATTACGAGCTGCACACCTGCATATTTATTTCCTAGAGCTCGGACCATCAATTGCCTGCAGAAACAAGAAGCAATTGAGGCTGGTCTTCCATGGAGATTATGATATGCACGTACCTTCAGCTCAGTCTCGGGTGCGTCCGCATCTGGCGCACGAGAGGAACGCATACGCTCTCTTGGCCGGCCACCAGCGAGTCTTGCGCGGGGCTACACTGGTTTGGTACATTTAAGTGCTAGCGAGCACATCCCACCGTGGTCAGCCTCCTCAAGTTGCGAGCCTGTTGTAGGACATACCTCGTTATTCCCAGTTGCATCCGTCACACTCAGACAGAGGGCAGCTGATACAATCAGCTTGCTGTGGAGTTGTCAAAGTTACAGCTCCGAAAATAGGAGGTGAGGGTGTGGGGGAAAATGGGAGGAGAGCAGGGTCAAACGTGGCAAGCGGACAACCCACGTACCTTGGTGGAAAATGCTAGTCTACCTCGATGGTGGCGAGCAAAGATGGCTAACCTCGGAGCTGAACACATACCTGAAGCCGTAATAAGAGCTACTGTGTCCACAGTTCTTGTTGCCCTCCCATCCATCATGTGTTCTACCCTACCACATTGTGAACCGTATCAACCGGGAAACTTGATACTAGATGAACCGAGCACCAGTGCGAAAAGTTGAGAAAAGCAGGAGGGTGCCAGTAGGACAGAGAAGTCGAGCGAGATTAAACAAGGAATGCTGGTGGCCTGGTGAAGGTAGGAGACAAGTCGCAATTTTAGGCGCCCTCGTTGCTGGCGTGGGCAAGGCGTGGGGCACCTAAACTTACGACTTCGCTCTATCATGTCCGTATAGGCATCCTCAACTTTCTCGATGCTCGCACCAATCAACAAGTGTTAGCACTCCATTCTTCAAGCTCCTGGGAGTTTATTTAGACCTAGTAGATCCTTTTGAAGGCCTTAAAACCCGCCCTATTTTACCGGTTGCTATTACCCGTATTATCACTATTACGGGTTGTAAGTAATACAAGTAATACAGTAATAGATTTGGCCTTTTACTGATGCCAGCATATGCCGTTGCACACCTCCGGACCCCTGTGAATGTGACGCATTCCGGCCGTTTGGGACCACCACGCATGCGTGGATCTCTGATGCTTGAGGCGTTGCTACCAATTGCTGTTCCTCAACTGGGCGGCATCTCACATGAGAGCCAGCGGTCTATGGGTAATAAGGAGGAGGACAAACGGGAGGAGAGTCATAACGACGACGGGATCCTCAGACCAGCAGATGGTGAGGTCACGATGGGTGAGGATGAGGTGCTGAGCAGGGCCGGTTGCACTTTGCCCTGATGTAGCGTACCCTTTCCACACTAACGCGCCATTGCTGTCCCATGCAGCTCGCATTGTCCTGTTCCCTGCTCGTTCTCGTTTCGACTATGTACTATATAAACAGCTAAAAAAATTGTACAGCATAGCGTCCGTGTGCAACTGGGCCATTGTGACGAAGGTAAGTGTGGGGATGCGACCCCAGCCCAATATGGCATGGGATTGTGAGGATTGCGCTGCGCTCCATTTGGACAACAGTTATCCAAATCGAACAGCCTCACGCGCCTGCGCGCTTATGTGTGGTGGGAGCAACGTCCGCACGCCTGGCGGATAAGTTTTCACTTTTGCTGATGGATCTGGGGATGGTTGTCGGGTTTGCCGAAGGTCCCGGCGTTGGCCGGGATGATGGAGGGATGGTTGTGGGTAACTGTAAACCCCAGTGAAGGTACTATTGAGAGCAACTATACATCGCAGGATACTTGGCTTATCCTTGTGTGGCTTCGGTCAGCAAAATTGGAATCGCATTTGTTTTATTCGAGAGATCCAAGGGGAAGTTGATCAAGACTACCTAACACACCCTAACATCGATATCATATTCAGCGTCGCACTGAGCGCCTGGAACTTCGTGGTATCCATGAAGTTGGGCACGAAGGGTCTTCGTGAATTTCACGAAGTACCTTCGGGGGCATCACAAATATATATCATGACCTCACGAAGATAGGCATCATCCTAACTTCGTGAAAAACTTCGTGTTTTATCAGTATGTTTTTGTCCACAATTACGAAGTTGGAGTGCCCGGGGCGAGACGAATTTCTTCGTGATAGTGCTACCACAAGGTGAGGTAAAGGTCGCCTCACGGTGTCGGAGTTCATACCTTGAGTCACCATGAGGCGCCACAAGGTCGCCTTGGAGTGGCTCACATGACACAACTGTCTGGGGAAATGATGTGTCGGTCTTCTCGGTGTTCTGGATTCACGTTGTTCACGTCCCCCCTCCTTCGCTCGCACAAGGTCTGAACTTGGCAGGAGTATTCTTTTGTATATACCGAATAGGCTTGGGAAGCATTTTAGAACAAATCACTGTAACACATTAACTCGAAACAACCCCAGCATTGACTCCGCACTAAGGTAGCCACCGCCTTCCCGCCTGTATGCACAAAGAGGGTGGGAGTTCACGGTACGATGGGACTAAATATTGACATGACAGTCTCTTAGTTGAGTATCAGAGAATAGGAAATTCTGTGAAAGGAAGTCGGGCAGCAGATGAGGGGGTCGCATTTGGCCCGAGATGATAAGAGACGACGGCGGTGCGGATCTCGTTCCAAACACGTAGGGTATATATCGATGTAACTACGAAAGCTACATGCAAAATTGTTATTGATCATACAGACAGGCCGAGCAGAACTGGGCACAAAGTGCTCAAAAGCCAACAAGTCCTCCTTCAAGTTATCCAAATCTACCAAGCCCAGCGTGCAGTCGTGAGTCCGGTTCAGGTACTCCAAGGCTGTCCAAGTTCACCTTGAGACCCGCTAGATCTATACAGGTTTCCTGGATGGCATAAATGTTACAATGCGGTAGGATATGCTCACGAATAGTCCTCATCTGTGCGTCTCAATGACGCAAAGTCATCGCCTTGCGACTGAAACTTGAAGAGCGACCATATTCGAGTCAGCCTGAGTGCGGCTTCTGTCAGGTGGTATGCTGAATTCGAGGACTGCTCCGGGGGTCGAAAAACCAGCAGAGAGCGGACATTTCGCCATGCTTTGGTAGCAAGATAGTGGTCGGTGGGCGAAGCATAGGGAAGCAAGTTGTCA
>BACB01000605.1:0-15699 GCA_000338015.2 Ganoderma multipileum BCRC 37180
ACTTCGTGATATCATGTAGTTACCTCCTTGTAATCACGAAGATACGGCCGCCGGATTATTCGCAGGACCCCTCTGGATACGGCACCCCGCTTCGGATATTCGGGCGTTGTACTTGGGCAGGAATAAGGTATTGGATTGCGCCCTCCACGGGAGGGCGCGCTGAATAGAATCGCGCTACAAAACTACTGATGTACGCATACCCGATAGCCCACTCCCTGCAACCGACACTCACGCCCGTCATCTCAAACTCCCCAGCCCCCCCTTCCTGCTCTTGTCGATAACTAGATAACGAATGTTAGCATCTATTCACGCCGAGCGGAAGTGCACATACCAGCACTACGTTTAACTCGCGCGACCGAGTGATCGTGAGCCTGGATGACGTTGAATAAGAGCCTTACCACTCGTGCTCCCCAAATGTTTGCGCGTTGTGGCACTAGTACAATTGCGTTTCTCTAATGCATCTTGCACGCCACATAAGGAGGGCGGTTGGACCTAAATCCGCTCGCACCAGCAAAACCCGCCCCGCCCTGGCATCCAGTCGTCGAAGAGAGCGTAAAAAACACATACCTTCTTCCAAAGGGACCGTGGGGCTTCATGGATCCAGATCTCCAGGTGAGAGGCTAAGACCGGCCCAGCCGCGAGTCGTCAGCAAGCTCCAGGTTCGCCAGAGCCCCAGATAGAACAAAGCCAGCCTTGCGAGAGGAAGCGCTTCCAGCCTTAGACGGTAGACCCAGTATCAGCCGAGTAATTAGAACAGTAAGGCCCCGCAGAGCCCAGGAGAAACCAGTCGGCACTGAGCGAGGGGCAGGAGCGATGACTGAGCAGACGAAGGGAGACGATGAAGTTTGCGTGTGTCGTGAGGGAAACAAGCGCTGATTGTTTAGGGCAGACCAGATGAGCCAAGCGGGCGCTGCGAGCACGGCGGGACTTGGCGCCGTTTGCCTTGGAGGTCCTGCGATTCATGATCCCCCGAAGACAATTCGTGCTGCAAGTGCCATCCAGACATCACGAAGTTCATCATGAAGATATCCGCATCACGAATTCTCCACGAAGATCTGAGATATCTTCGTGGGACCCCGACATTACTTCCCAGTTTTCACGAACTTCCGGGCGCGTAGTGGTCGCACAGTGAGCTTTCTCCAGGCCTAGGAATACTAAACACCACATACCGTCACGATGCCCGTCGTGCAGCTTCCGAGTCGAGCCTCGACTGGACCTGTCGGTGCTAGTTGGAATCGCAAAGAATATCCATGTCAGTCAGTTTTATAGAGCATGTGGCAAGTAGCACAGCCGTAGGCCATGGATTCGTCGTGAGTTAAACGACAAGCTGGGAATGGTGGGCCTGGGGGCTCCAAGTAACCTCAGGTTGCTTGTATCGATGAGTACTATAGCAGTCTTGATAGCGTCGGTCCATAGTACTGCCGCCAACTTGAATGGGATGAATAACCCTCTATCAGTCCATCCCATTTTTCATCTGCTCCGTAATTCCACAATTTGGACAGTGGTGGACTCATACACGCACACTAGCCTCTTGGGTTTACCTACGAATCACATCTGTGAGCCTACGTATACGCTGGTGTTGTGGACAAGTAACGTACGTTTAGAGTAAGGTTCAAATGGTTGGTGTTTGCTGATAATGGGAACCCCCATTTGGTTGGATGGGTCGTGAGCCAATCCGGAAGATGATCGGCATGCGAGTCAGCTCGAGTCACAGTCACGGTAGCCGCGCGGGCTGTAGAAGATGACTCCTCGCTATTCCCTCGCTGGCGTTTCGCTCATCTGAACCCGACATCCATCTGACCCCATAGGAGCGACGACAGCATCCAGTACAGCGTCTTTATCCAACCCTGAAGAGCGATAGAGCCTTGAAGCAACCGATATCCGGCAACACAGCCTAGTGAGAAACTCCAGGTTATCTCCCTGACGTACGCGCTCCTCACGTATTAGGACGCGCCGTTGCTCAATCCTGGACGGACAACGTCGGCCTAACTTTAGCTTCAGACTTGACTCACATCCTCCGGTGCCGCTGTCGCTACCCGACAGAAGCCTGTCGCATCCACCAGGGCTGCGCAATCTTCTTTCAATCTACATAAACCACATCGTTCATTGCACTCGTCCTACACCCTCGTCTCCTCCACAAACGGACATCCCATACCACCAGTGACATTGCAGAGGTAAGCTTCGCTGTTCCTCTGAGAGTGCCACGCTGATATGACGATGACCCAGCAGACTTATCGCTTTACCCCTACCGTACCTGCACTCCCCGCTACAGTTCTTCCGGACGTAGCTCTCCAAGATGTTCTCCTACCGCTTGACTCAGATGCCTTCCCACCTCCATCTCGAATCGCAGAAATGACCCCTGTGGACTTCGCGGCGGTGGCGGGAGTACTAGTGGACGCGCCGGCCTCGGACAAGTCGGTGAGTCGTGACTCGGCACGCTATCAGAGGACGTTTTAGACGATTTTGACTACATCCGTGGTAGATCTCATCTCTCGAACAAAGATCGGGTGGCATGATGACAACAAGCGACTCCGACTCCGCGCGCGGGAGGGGTGCGAGCAGCGGCTCAGGCGGCGGCCCTGCCACCACTCCCAACAACAACAACCGTGGGGCGACTGAGTCCCACAGCGCTCTCGTGAATATCGTCGTGCCGGTCGTTTTCGTGGTCGTCGTCGTGGTTCTTGGTTTGGTGTTCCTGCGGTGGCTCCTGGGGCGCTTGCGGCGGAGTAGAGGGAGAGGAGGAGCATGGCCGTTATTTATGCTCTCGAAGCAGAAGCCGCAGTTGTTCGAGGTATCTTTGAGTACGAGAGGGAAGGGCCGAGATGGAAGTTCAGGCTGGGCCAGTCTTCAGGTGAGCCCTCTCTTCTGGTTAGCCTATCTGCGCGGAGACCGTGACGCTAACATCTGCCGTACAAGCCTGCGTCGGTAGATCTTATTTCCAGCGAGGAGCGGCGGCCTCGGAAGCGGAGTGGACAAGCCGATATGAGTTGTGGTCCCACCTTGGGCGGTGCCAGGGACACCACAGTCACGAAGCTGGAAGGTGGACATAGTGATTTCTTGGTGGGGAAAAGAATTGCCTTGTCCGGGAAGGACGTCGTTGATGTGAGAGTGGCGGTACTTGTTGCGATGCCCTCTCCTTCCCGTTCTACCCGGATGAGGTCTTCGGACGCCGCGGTTACGCTCCGAGTCTCGGGTCCGACGTTAGAGGAGGGTTTATTTATTGGGACGGCACATACTTCTTTCTGATCGGTTTTGCTTACAATATGTCAGTATCGTTGTCTTATGACAATCCAGAGCCGTGTATCTATTCATGCGATATGGTCGCCGTGATTATATGCTCCGGTGGACATAGCACGAAGGCTCGTGAGGCATTCTCTGGTTGGGATCTAATCTTATCTAGGCGACGGGAGAGATGAGGGAGATTGTAGCTCCGAGGTCAGCGTCTTTACGCCTTGTCATCCAACCACGATCATCCCTCCTCCCAGCTACGGTCAGTTGGCGAATACGCTTGCGATGCCGAACTCCAAACACAGCATCTGTCTTTCCGTGGTTCCATCGCTCACGGTATTGGGAAGCCGGGTGTCGACATGGCAGCCTCAACCGTTCTGGAAAGAGTTAACGTTCTTTCATCACTTGCTCCTTCTCTAGCTTTCCCATGAAGCAGCGGTCGCATTGATACCCTGTAAACATCTTCCGAACATACAGCGAACCCACCCGGTCGTCGCCCATCGCACAGCTCAATCCTCAGCGCGCAGATGGCCTCGACAATCGGACAAGTAGTCAAACAGAGCGGTCCAAGTGCGGGGCGTGCTCAGAAGCCATCCACAACGCCAGCTGCGCACGCAGAGGACCAGCACATGCCCGCGCAGTACCCCGGACGAGGCTCCGACGGACGCCGGAATGGACGCCCCGTGGATGCGGCCCAATTCCCAGTTTCTCATGCTGATACGTAGGTTGCCATAGTCTTCAGATTCAGCCCGGAGCCAGTACCGCACTCGTCATCACGTACCCACTGACAGTTGGTCGGTCCCTGGTTGACGAACAGATCCTGTTGCGCGCACCATGCGCTCTGCCCGCTGCGTGGGTCGCCGGCCGGCAGTGTTGTTTTAAGAACGCAGGGGGTCTGCCCATTTTCGCCTTTCCCTCCGTCTACGTTCACGGTGGCGACGCGGGCTTGTTCTTCGTCCTCGGCGTGAGTCGCGCATCTCCGTTGCGGAGCACGAAAGCTGACGTTCCTTGAATGCGTGCAGTGAGCCGACCATACATGTCGCGTTGACTTCTTTCTTTTGCCTCATATGGACAGTCGTTTGGAGTACAGGAGGCGGATGAGGCTGGGCCCTCGAGGTGAGATTTCGGTCCGATATCGTTTGAGCTTTCGCTTATTGTCTCACCGTCTCCGAAGAGTCTGTGTCGAGCGTCTCATTAGCACCAGCGCCGACCGGGACTGCTAGCCAGCTCAATAACACGAATGGTCCTGTTCTGGACCCCTTTGGTCATAAAGGCCCGCCTGTGCATGAAATGGTACGTCCTCTCCACTTACTTATGGAACCGCGGGCCAAACCACTCTGTAGGATAAGAATGGCGGTAATGGCGGCGGCGGCGGCAGCGACGGCAACAGCAACAACAGCAACGGCAACAACAATAACAATAACGATTCCGGGAAATCGTCGTCTGATCCAAGCTCGTTGTCCGGACTTCCCAATGGTTGCAGTATCAACAACCTACGCCCTCCGATGAAAAGCTGCATCTTTTTGAACGAGAACGACGGCTCGCTACACTACAGCGACGGCTGGAGTTTCTCCACGTCTGACCCCAACGGCTTAATCCACACCGTCCACTTCACACAAACTCCCGAGTCTTCCGTTTCTCTGATGTTCAACGGTTCGTCATTTGCGAGTACGTTTTGAACAAATGCTAACACGAATGCTGTATACAGCTTCGAATGTTATCGTCTTCGGTCTTGTACCCGGTGGATCTTCCCCACCGCAAGCTTCCTATTCCATTGATGGGTCGCCCCCGACTTCGCCACATATAGCTACTACGAGCGCATGCGTCCCGAATCAGCAACTTTTCAACTCTGGGACCCTGGACGCCGGTTTCCACAATCTCACTATCGAGGTCACTGGGGCGTCGAAAGATCAGCCATACATCCTCGATTATCTATTGCTATGTGGGGCTGGTGGTGATGCTTCCGAGAGTGCGACCGCCGACACGGAGACTCATGCCAAAACTTCGAAAGACGGGATCATTGTCGGCGTAGTGCTTGGCACCCTCGCTTTGCTTCTTTCCATCGCGATCTGTGTCTGGCTGTTCGTCCGCCGGAGGCGGCAGCGCCAGGCACGGCTCAGGAAGTTTCAGCTCCATCTGTCCCCGAGCCCCGTCGCCAGTTGGGTATACTGGAACAGCCGTGAGTCGCCGTCCTTCCTTGTCATACGTGCATGCTGTCTTACCATTCGTGCGTCTCGCCTGTGTCTTTTTCCTCCAGAGAGCGATGAGCGGGGAAGCCTATTCACATCATCTGACGACATTCTGGCGAACAACCCCACATACTCGAGCAGCTCGGGTACCCAGAAGGGCATGAGCTACCGAAAGCCGCCTCCCCCGATCATATCCCCGCCGCCAACCGCGCGGATGTCGGCCGTGTCCAAGTCGACGTCAGTATCCCGGCCGGCGTCCTACGACCCGCCAGGGCTTGAGGACACGGGCTGGTACCCGCGCCGCATGGAGCGCGCGCCGAGCCTTGTGCAGGAATGAGGAGGATGGACAATAGACTTTCGCCGGCGGACGGCTTTTCGGTTCGCTTTGGGACCCTCGCGCTTGCGTCTGGACAACTTCGTATTCTACGCTGCCCTCTGGATGATGTATTGCCTTTCTTGTGTTTTTATAAACTTCTACTTTCTCTCTTGTATCCTAGCGCATCGCCACTGGATCGGAAGGGATTGTACCCCCTATACCGCTGCTCGCTCTTTGGACTACCATGTATAGTACGCTTTGGATATTCAGCTTCCCTTTCTCGGCGTCTGCGGCTAACTCGACGCGGAGCGTTCTCGGACGTTGATTCTGGCCGCGTGCTATCTGGCCTTGGATTCCACAATTGCGTCATTCCTTGTGCTGGGACAGGTGGATCAGTCAGCGATCCGTTCACGCTGGTGGCACCCCGAAACCTCGAGAAATCTAGCAAATCAGCGTGGGGAGACAGCGGCGTCGGAGCTCCCAAGGCAATCGGCATAAATACACGAGCCGTGCCCCAAGCGATTGGCCCCAGCCCCGACCGTACGCATACAGCGAACGAAGATGCCTGCGTCAACGAGCACCACGTTGAACACTGGGGCGAAGATGCCCACTCTCGGGTTGGGTACGTGCCTTCAGCTTCCAATTTACACGCATGAAGTTCGGGCGTATTGATATTGTGCGGCACGAAAACACAGGAACCTGGAGATCAAACCCGGGGGCCGTCGAAAAGGCGGTAGAGCACGCCCTCAAGAACGGCTACCGGCACATCGATACCGCGACCGGGTACGGTACGTACATCGCTAGGAACATCCTGCGAACTCCTCTCAAGGCTTGAGGTTGACATCGGTTTCTCGCTAGCGAACGAAAAGGAAGTCGGCCTGGGATTGAAGGCCTCTGGAATACCGCGCGAAGAGATCTTCCTAACGACGAAGCTGAACAACCCGGACCACCGTAATGTGCCAGCCGCGCTCGAGTACTCGCTAACCCAGCTCGACACGCCGTACCTCGACCTGTGGTTGATGCATTGGCCGGCGCCGATGAAGGATGGCAAGGCGGACAAAGAGCACGATTGGCGCGACACCTGGCGGGTGATGGAGAGGGTGTTCAAGGAGCACCCGGAGAAGGTGAAGGCCATCGGCGTGTCCAACTTCTCGGTGAAATACCTTGAGGAGCTGTTCAAGATTGCCACCGTCACTCCTGCAGTGAACCAGATCGAAAGCCATCCGTGAGTGACAAAATCCACAGGACCACTTCTCTGGTACTCACGTTATACAATCTCGCCAGTTCTTGCATGCAGGAGGATATCGTGCAGGAGTGCAGGAAGCGCGGCATCGTCGTCACCGCGTACTCGCCCCTCGGTTCCGACGGCGCGCCTCTCATCGATGATCCCGTAGTGAAGAAGCTCGCTGAGAAGTACGGCGTCGCACCTTCGAACATCCTCATCTCTCTCCAGGCCAACAGGCCGGGTGTGAACGGTAAGCTTCGGACCCTCGTAGCCCTGTTCGCCGTCGCTCATGTGCTTTTCCAACGCTCAGTAATCCCGAAATCCGTCACGCCAAGCCGCATCGACGAGAACGCGAAGCTGGTAGACCTGGCCGACGAGGATGTTCGAGAGTTGACTGCTATTGAGCAGAAGAATCACAAGCGGGTGTGCAAGCCGTTCTGGACTGGATGGGGCGCTATCGGATTCCCCGATCTCGAGGAGCAGTGAATAGTCTCGTACAGGCCTCGTAGACTTCTGTAGCCCTTGAAGTGTAGAATATGGATGCATTCGAGGCATGTAGAGTATTGACGCATATAGTAGGCCTCCGCCAGCTAGATGGTCAATGTAGGGAGATGAGAGCAGGGCCGGGACCAAGACCTGAGCAGGCCAAACGCGGGCAGCTTGCCGACGAGAAAGCGCCGACAATCGTCGACAGCGACCGAGCCCTTTCGTCCCACCCCTGCAGTCCCGCCATCCTGTGAACGGCCTGCACCTTGTTTTGGTACGCTCTGGTGCTCGAAGGAGCGTAATGATCAACGTTCATCTGCTCCATTTCACGCTCGACACACGTTAGGGGCATCTCGACGACCTCAAGACCCTTCAGAAACGCCGAACACTCTTGGACGCCCCAGAGCAAGACATGGCAAATATCACTAGTTCTTCGCCGAATACAGGCATGCTTGCGGCCCCAGATAGCCTTTCGCGACCACACTCACACCAAGGCGAACTTGAATTTGACTCCGGGATCAACACCTCTGCCGCCTGGACGGTTTCCTTGAGCAACCCTGACGGGGCCCCTCGGCTGAGCGTGAACGGGGCCGGAAATACGGGCGTACCTGCTACCGTGACAGAGGAGGACGAGCCAGCAGACCCGCCGGAGAGCGTTGACGGAGACGACGGGGTGGCCAACGAGGAGATTCGACCAGCTCGCGCGCTCTACTCTTTCCAAGGGAAGGCCGAGTTTCGGGAGCTCACGCGCGTGGAGGCGGGAGACGAGCTAGAGATTGTCAAGGAAGACGTTGGAGAGGGCTGGAGTTTGGCTAGGCTTGCGAGCTCGGCACGCGAGCGCGACGAGGAGGAGGGCAGTGGAAGTGAGATGGGGCTGATACCGCGCTCATACTACATCGTGAGTCCGCAGTCTATGCCTGCGACTTGCCTCCGCTGAGTTTGACGCAGTTCACCGCGGATTTCTCTTACTCCGATGGTCTCGAAATCCCCCCTTACCATGCCCGCCAACGGAGCCGCCGCGAGGCCTCTACCGGTTCTATTACCCCTCGAGGAGGTTCCCCCACCCCGTCAACCAAGCCCCTCGTTCCACAGACCACGGGCGAATGGTTCCCGAGCTTTCGTCGCAGCCTATTGGGTGGCAAGAGCCTGAACAGGTTCTCGAGTTTCGTGACAACTGGTGCGGAGGAGTTTGTTCTTCAAGGAAGCTCATCAGATACGTTGGCTCCCCATCCCCCGCGCGTACCGAGCGACTTCGAAGAAGATGTGAAGCGCGCGAGCATCCTGGGGCATCTTGCGGAGGCGGAGAGGCATTTCGTCGAGGCGGGTCCTTCATGGCGCACCAAGGTACCGCCGTTTCACGTCCTCGTCCATTCCCCGAACAAACGGGCGTCCACGCTGTCCGGCGCGTTCACGGTGTATGCCGTTACCTCCGTCTTCGGCGTACTCTCCCACTCGAGATCCTCTTCGGATGCATCAGATCCAGAAGCGGACGAGAATTGCGATGAAGAACCTCCGGAGCCCATGCGCATCACTGTCCACAGGCGGTTCTCCCACTTCGTTGCGCTGCACACTGCTCTTACGCGATTGCTCCCTGGGATTGCCCTTCCACCACTTCCGGAGAAGCAGTACGCTGGACGGTTCAGCGATGATTTTGTCGAGGCGCGGCGAGGCGACCTGGAGAGGTACATCAACCGTGTCGCGCGGCATCCTGTTGCACGGTACGCTGAGGTGCTCACGTTCTTCCTTGGCTGTGAAAGCGATGTGGTGAGTGGGGTGCCTGCGGATATCTCCTTGCTCGGGTACTCAACAGCTGCGTTTCTAGGAGTGGAAGAAACAGCTGCCGTATTATCTCTCGCTTCCTCCGAAGGGTCCGTCGTTCTTCGCGAACGTATATCACCCCGCGTTCAACGTCGATGCGGAGGAGGCGTCCGAGGCCATCGACAGGTTCATGAACCACACGCATGCTGTGGGGAAGGGTGTGCAAGGCTTGCGCAACATCTTCGGAAAGGTACGCGAGGCTCGTGTCGGTGAGTGACCCCGTGCCACCCTTCTCCGGCCCAGTTTGACCTCCATCGCGACCTACCAGAGATGTCAAAGGCTGAGCGATTGTTGTCGTACTCCCTTTTATCCATGGTAACCGCGAAACCGCTGGCATCGGCGCCTACTACAGGACTCAGGGAGGAAGAGGACGATGAGGGGGAGCAGAGCTCCGCGACGCACGGACATGTCAACGAGGACGGTGCATGGTGCTGGCGAGAAGGTTGCGAGAGTGAGTCTGAGTCCTGGTCTCAGTTCGCCGGCCATGAGCAGTCGCTCATGTAAGCCCAGGTTGTTTGAAGCTCACGAAGGCGATGCAGAAGACGTCGGAGACACTGCAGATTGTGGCCGACCTATATGACGATCATGTACGTCCGGTCCGCATATGCCATGTCACTGAAGGGTGTCGACGTCCTACAGGCGCGGAGGACACAACTTGCCACACATGAAGCATTCAAGAATGTCGCCCATCCAGCTACCCTTTATGCTGTGCGTGATATCGCCAATTAGCATCCCCAATATACGAATTGACCATACGAATTGGCTCCTAGCCGGTCGTAGATACCCATAAATCCACGCTTACAAGATACCACGATTCAATACGAGAAGGAAGAGTACGTCACCGCAGCATCCCGTCAGTGTAACGACTGACGAATTAACCTCCAGGAAGACGAGGAGATGGCCGCGCGCTGTGAGACTGTGTTGAACACCACCATGGCGGAGATGGACACCTACCATACCCAGAAACTCGAAGATTTCCAAGAGCTTGCGAAGGAACATCTCGACGGTGAGATCGCTCTGTACGAGCAGGTGCGCCTTCCACAAAATCCGTTCGAACTCCACCATCTGATAAACTTCTGTAGATTCTCAGTCGACTGCGCACCGCCCGTCAAGCGTTTGACCAGCCACAGTACGACGAATTGGGGCAGGGCTCGCGACAACCGTCGATCTACGAGCGCGAGCTCGAACATCCCCGTTTGAACCCCGCTCCGTTGTCCCAGCCCTGTCCACACGTGTTCGACTCCGCGCCGATGCGACCCGTTAGTGTTGCCATCCATGAAGGCGTGGGGATGATATTGGGAGCACCCGGGCGCGCGAGCGTCTTTGGCAAGTTCTGGTGATGCCACGGCGTTTGTCGCTCGTCTGCTGTGCGGTGGGCGACGTTTGGACGCCACTCTCTCGACCTAATGCTGATTTGTAGAGATCGCCAATGACGATGTATGTTTTCCGATATCCTAGGGATCCGGTTTCACCGTTGTTTAGGTTGTCTAATCGAGCTTCCATCTCCACCTGCGCTGCTGCGTTGGGAAACGTGTTCGTGGTTCTTCCGATAGTGTCATGGTTTCCATTTCACTTTCGGTCACCGGTCGTACTAACGTCCTATAGCTTCTTCTTTCAAATCCGTGTTCCCGAACCCGAGCCATGCTGATGCTCGGATGATCAACAAGCGGAACCGCCTACACATACTTATATGCACCCCTTCTCATGAGGTTCGAGATCTATGTTCACTTCCCATACCATGCCGTACACCGACTTGTCCCTCGACGTCGTGCCCCATCTTCGACAGTGCGTCATTTTCTTCCTTTTTCCCGCGAGGCGGACAGTAACCGACCCCCTTGTTGCAAGGGTAGTGATTGCCAACTATATCCATGCTTCCGGCACTGGTGAGTCGCGTTGGAAGGTATCGGATTGTAGTGTTCGCTGACAAGTTGCCTCCCGGCCACCGCTCTTGGCGCGACGAATTCAGCCCTGCTCTTCTATGACTACTTGGTTACCTTTGATAGGGAGGTCCGGCAGGTTTGGCGTCGCGGCCACATCGGTATCACACTACTGTACGCCGGGACCCGCTACGCCGCCATCGCAGCGCGGTTGGCCCTCATACTAGCTCAGACAAAATGGCATGGCCAAAATTACCCGGTTCGCAATTCCATGTCATACATCAATCTTATCTCGCTGATTCAATCTCTGTAGAGGTATGTATGTAGAGTCCTGACGCGAAGAAATGGACGGTACCATCACCTTTCAACTAGCTGTTCTATCCTACTGTGGTTTCAAGGTACGGCGGAAGTTGCGACATTTCTCTCTATCGCTGGTAAGGCTATTCCTTTCATTAGTGTAAACTGCAGCAGTGAAGAGATACCAGTTTTTTCTGCTCTACGAGCGTACGCGCTGAGCGGGAAACGGCCGTGGGCTCTGGTGGTGACAATGTTCCTTGGACTTGGGCTGCCAGCAGCGCATGCGGTGAGTACGATAGTAATGTCCGGGTGGCAAAAAGCACTAATACATTCTCGGAAGTATGAGTTATCGCGCGCCTCAATCATCCTCAACACCTCGTCTGCTGCTTGTGATTCTGCCATACGGATTCCTTCGGTGGCGTACCCAGTGTGAGCCTTATCTTCTTGTGGCATTACTCTTGGCCTGATCTTCTCCCCAACAACCGGCAGCCGTATGTCCCTCAAATTCGCGCACGTTTACATGTGTTCACCTCATAGTTGCTTTCGGTGCAAGGGGAACATCCATGGGAGCCGAGTTTCTTGCCGTTATTATCACATTACGTGCAACGTATGCTTCGCGAGCCTCGTGTGTCTCGCATTTAGACCGAGTCCTCTTCCGAGATGGTAAGACTATCAAGTAAAGGGCTAGGTCGTCGCGCTGAACTGCACTTTGCAGGCTTATGCTATTTTCTGTACGTTTTTATCGCGATGGACAATGCATGCATTGATTTCGGTCTAATGGCAGGTCCCTTCTCTTGCTGAACGCCCTGAATTTCATTTTTCTCGTGCTCGCGGTGTGTCTTCACTCCCCTCGACGTAGCGATCAATGATCGACAATCTTTGTAGGTGAATGGGGCGCTGGCAGATCTCGCCACAATGTAATGTTGGCCTCTGATATTCCCATTGGCGCATTATGGCTCATCCCCGTACCTTAGTCTCAGTGCCGTTTCGACCTCACGGTTTTTGCTGGATCTCTGCGACACGAAAAGAGGATCCGAACCTACCACCACTGCGGATGTTGTGCTTTCGACTCTACCTATTAGCACACAGCCAACTAGTAGCTCGGTGGTGGGAAGCATCGAGATACCACTAGTCAGTGTGCGCTCCGTCGAGGGTCTGTTTCGTACTGATGAATCTCTTATCTTACCCCGTACAGTCCTAGCAACGCCCTCCCGTTTAGGGTGTCCACGCCTCGGCGGATTTGTTATCATATCTATGTCAGCTAACTGTAGTGAGACTCCTGACGGACAGCGGTTCGAGGCTTTCCGCGCCGGAAGTCGGGAAAAGAGCGGGACACGATAGGTGGTTGTTCTTATTGACCATTCGATGCGCAGAGACGCTACCGATTGAGCGCTGGGTGGGTGGTTTTTTGAATTCTAGCGGATGCCGGGCTAAGAGGTACGCAGACGATAACTCCGTTGTGATAAGGCAGGGGGTCACAGGTTTATCGTTATCGTCGCCTCATACGAGCTGTGTTATCTCTCTATGCGCCGCTGGTGTCGATAACGCAGTAGTAGGTTCGAACTTGGCTCTGTGCCCTAAGGGACAAAAAATCTACTTGTCAGAGGATGGACACGGGCGAGCCCTACCAATCACTCCCCAGCCTCGACTCCATTCGCTTTGCAATCGCTTTCCCTTCGTCGTCTAGCCGGGCCAGTTATTGGGATATACTCTGTCATGACTGTCCCTGAACCTCTTTCTGGTGACAGCCTCCCTAAGAGCTCGAGCTCTATAGCGAGCACTTCTTCCAAAAGGCACGGATCTTTGGAAAAAGCAGTCAATTCGGAAGTCGTGGTCGTCGAAGGGGTAAAAGACGAGGTGGAAGCGGCGGAAGGCGACGAGATAGAATATCCGGAGGGTGGACTGAGGGCATGGCTTGTGGTCGTTGGGGTATGTCCACACTTCATCGAGGAATGGCACCCACTCACTTCTTTCGTATGCAGGCTGTTTGTGGTATGTGCGCGACGATCGGCCTCATCAACGCATGGGGAGTAAGTACATTCATGACTGCTTGTCTGAGTAGCACGACTGAGACTCTCGCAGACGTTCCAGGCGTACTACAAGCAGGTCGAACTAAAACACCAATCGTCTTCTGATATGTGAGTGATTCGCATGGTGTTTCAACGCCCCCCCCCTCATTTATGCAGTGCATGGATAGGTTCAATTCAGGTAACACGACTTCGATGCATTGACGAAACAGTACTGATCCACAAACAGAACGCTCTTAGATACACAACTGGGTTGCTTACAGGAAGATTATTCGACACGGGTCACCTCAAGCTGCCCGTGTTCGTGGCGTCTGCAGTGTTCGTCGCCTGCATGTTCCTCACCGCCGAGTGCACGCAATATTGGCAGTTCCTGCTTTGCCAGGGCTTTGGCATCGGGGTAAGTAATCGGTTTCAGTTTCGGATTCCGCAGACTGACATCGGCTCTATCCTGGTCTGCCTCACCAGCTGACGAGCGGGGTATTCTTCACCATGACCAATATGGCAATGACACACTGGTTCAAGAGGAGGTTAGGCTTGGCGTATGCTTTGATGTACGCCGGCGCGGGCATTGGTGGATGTATTTTCCCAGTTATCTTCAGGGCCCTCGTGCGTCGGATGAGGTATGTGAGTGCCACACGTCTTCAAGTTTCCATCACTCACGGGTAGGACCGAAGTTTCTCTTGGACAATGCGCATCTTAGCCTTTATTACTTTGGGTCTCCTCATCGTCACGAATTTGGTGCGCTGCCATACTTCGATTTCCTGAGTTGTGA
Organism: Ganoderma multipileum BCRC 37180; assembly: GCA_000338015.2. Classification (NCBI taxonomy): domain Eukaryota; kingdom Fungi; phylum Basidiomycota; class Agaricomycetes; order Polyporales; family Polyporaceae; genus Ganoderma; species Ganoderma multipileum. The sequence continues at coordinate 14,236 of BACB01000605.1, forward strand.
ACGCTAACGGAATATTAAGACTATCGCAAGGAGACTTCCCCCGAAACAGGATCGTCGTCCGGTGATCAGCGTCTCAGAGTTCAAGAATCCTACGTATTCGCTCTACGTCGTGGCTCTATTCACTAATGCTCTTGCGTTATTCACTGTACGTCACGTCGTCGCTGTGCACGAGTTACTATCACTTAATTGGCCCCGTTAGGCCTTAACATACCTCATCGTCAGCGCCACCGAGGCTGGTGTCAACGCGACTACATCGTTTGAACTTCTGTCCATTGCAAATGCAACATCTACTGGTGGTCGATTGGCCGCTGGGTGGCTAGCGGATCGTTATGGTATGTTCATGCCAAGGTTCTCGTATGCTGCAGCGCAATGACAGATCACCTTTAGGACCCCTCACCGTCCTCGCATCAGCAACACTGATGAGCGCAATACTAACATTCGGGTGGCCATTTGCGGTCAACGTGGCTGGATTTGCCGTAGTCGGTGCGCTTGTTGGGTGCGTCGCCGTACTTGCGCTCCAATACGTCTCATCACTCTGGCTAAACATGCCAAAATATAGGATATCAACCGGCGGCATCATTGCAACTTTGGTACACCCTTTCACCCGCATGGGGCCCATCTCGGACGTGGGTGTGCGCATCGGTATGGGGCTTGCGGTAATGTCGATTGGGATACTCTCTGGCCCGCCTATATCAGGCGCCATCGTTGATGCCACCGGATCGTTTAGAAACGTCGGGTTCTACGCAGGTATGTTCTCCAAATTCCTCACGAGAGAGCGCCTTGTCATTGAAATCGATTTGGAACTTAGGGTCTATGTTGGCGGTATCTTCTGTGTTCTTGTTCATCGTGAGGCACTTGACCGTAATTTAGATGCGTTTATCTATGACTTAGATGGAAGCGTAGCTCACTGTGAAAGTATTCGGGCGGATGTTCTTCGGGTTTTTCTCGTGTCGATGACTTAGTTAAGGATACGTATGTATAGACGTATAGAATCATCGCTTGCAGGGGCGATACCGTTAGGGCTCAAATGGGGGATGGAAAAAGAGTGAGGAAGAAGCAAAACCTACCCGCGCGTACTGGTGCCGGTGTTCGCCTGAATGTGCCTTTACCTGCTTGCCATTCCTACAGAGAAGTATGCATATGCAATCCGCCACTCCCCGGACTTCCTACATTGACCATGTCTAAGCCTTCTAACGACAAACTAGTTCAACGCGTACGGCGGCGGCTGTTCATCGTTCACCCTAACCTCATTTCCACCCATACTCCGCCGCTGGGTAGGCGCGGCCCTCCAGAAGGGGAGAGGAGAGCGAAACCATGTGGCCTTGTCGAGTCTCCGAGCGAGTACGGTAGTGGCTGTGGACGGTGGAGGCGCCAACGACGACGACGGTCCGTCATTTTCTACTGCGGAGGCTAGGGATCTAGCAGCAGCGTTAGAGACCTCGGAAAGTGCAATATCTTCCTCGA
>BACB01000606.1:0-13100 GCA_000338015.2 Ganoderma multipileum BCRC 37180
ACCTCGATGGTGAGATTATGGAAGCCAGCGTCCAGGTTACCAGAGTTGAACAGTTGCTGATTCGGGACGCATGCACTGGTAGCGGCCATATGTGGTGAAGTCGGGGGAGCGCTGTCGATGGAATAGGAAGCTTGAGGAGGGGAGGACCCCGACGGCACAAGACCGAAGACAATAGCACTGGAAGCTACATATAGTTCGCTTGTCGTCAGTCTCTGTCCGGAATGTACTCGTAAATGACCGACCGTTAAAGCTCAAAGAAACGGATGATCCTAGAGTTTCGGTGAAGTGGAGGGTGTGGAGTAAGCCATTAGGATCGGAGGTGGAAAAGTTCCAGCCTTCACTGTAGTGCAGCGAACCATCGTTATCGTCCAAAAAGGTGCATCCTTGGACCACTGGGCGAATGTTGCTGACGCTGCAACCGGTAGGGAGTCCAGACGAAGAGCTTGTATCACTCTGTGAAGGCCCCGCTCCGTTCTTGTCGTCATCTCCGTTACCATCGACTGAGCTGTATACGCTAGCCGATCCTGTCGGTGCTGGTAGTAGTGAAGGGCTCGGTTCAGAGTCTTGGGCGCCAACAGGGTAGTAAGTCAAAGCCCGAGTGACATCTTACCTCCAGGATCCAACCTTGCCCGCCTCCAGCTATTCGAGCGACGGTCCATCTGAACCATGAAAACGAGCGAACGGGAAAAGAAATGGTCGGCTCACTAAATAAAAGATCAGCATTTATGAGCCACAGCTGATACGCGCGACTCACGCCGAGGACGAAGAATGAACGCAAGCTACTAAGAGGGGGTCACAGCGGGCAAAGAAGACGGCGATAGTAGGACCCAGCGCTGTGCCTTAAAAACGCTAGTGCCAGTGGCAACCCGGCCAGTGGAGAAAAACAGAACGGATAGTTTTGAGCGACTTGTAAGCGACAGAACTGTTCGTCAACCAGGGACCGCCCAACCGTCAGCGGGTGCATGATGACGCGATGATGAGTGCGACACTACTGGCTCCGCCGGGCTGTTTGGAGGTGATTCTTAGTGTTTCCGCGGCGAACTGTAAGGCTTCGAAGAACTTCATGAACTCGCGCGGTCCAGCATCGAGTCTTCGCACTTGTTGGGCAACATGTCCGATGAAATGTCAGAAGATTCTCAGTGCGTGCCATGGCGACGAAAGATAGGCGGGACCTAAGGAAGAATAGATCGTTGACTCGAGACCTTGATGAGACTCGAAGACAACATTTAGGGCCGTTGTCGGGGAACGTGTTTAACATACAATAGTTCTATGAATTGATTCATTCTCAAAAGCAAGACGCACGTTACAAAGGGAGAATGTGGGGGACAGGACCAACAGGCACAATGCCATGCGGGTTGAGGGCCCCCATGGAGTAGTAACCCCCCTTGATATGATCGAACTTGCAAGTCTCCGAAAATGCCGCGTTGCCCCAGTAGAGTCTGCGAAGCCATCTTGGAATCAAACAGTATCAGACGAGACGTAGCAACGGATCGCATATGAACGAGGGAGAGCTCACAGATGGATGGCAGGGTAGCCGTCCCGGATCGTACGAAGGTTGCACTTGAAGGCCCCATGGTAGGCAGCGTCGAATCGTATCTAAGGCGGACAGTCGTCGCTGAGCTGCGGAAAGAGCGATACGATGAACGAAGGCTTACTATGCTTACGAACAGCCGGATGTCTGCCTCCGTCAGCCGGTCGTCGACGAGGTAGTCTTTCTCCGAAAGAATCTTCTCGAGTCTGTCAAGTGAGGCGAACAGCGGAAGCACCGCGTCTTCGTACGCCTTCTGAGTTGTCGCAAAACCAGCTTTGTACACTCCGTCTGGAGGCATGACTCGGTCAGTTCTCTACTATGTGTATGCACGGAGACCACGAATACGAACTGTTGACAGTGTTGTATACCCAGTCGTTAAGCTCATCGATCTGCTTGCGGAGTGGTTCAGGGTAGAGATCCACTACAGCCTTGTCGGCGGGCAGAAGGTCGTTGAATGTGGAGTTGAAGAAGCGGATGATCTCCGAGCTTTCGTTGTTGACGATCGTCTCCGTCTTCTTATCCCAGAGTACAGGTACAGTGAACCTGATTGCGAGCGGAGTCAGGACTGACTGTATGCTATCCCGTAACTTATGACACGCACCTGCCCTTGTAGTCTGGGTTCGCCTTGTAGTATATCTCCTTGAGGTAGGCGGAGCCATACAACGGATCATCATCAGCTCCAGGAAAGGGGTCGACCTTCGCAAACGCCCAGCTATCCGCGGTCAAACGCGGCGAGACGGCGGTCACGCCTACTCAGTAGGGATAAGCGTATGCTCAGCACAACAGTCCATGGCGTACCTATAATATCCTCTAAACCCTTGAGCTTCCGCACGATCAGAGTCCGGGTAGCCCACGCTGTTTCGCGTGGCGACGTCAGATCCGCTCGAGGAAGAAGCTAATAAGATGGTAAAACTCACGGCAACCGTAGGACACGTAAAGGTGATAGCGACCTAGCCCCATCAAGTATGTCGGCTTTCGCCCAGCATAAAGAAAATGAGATCGAGATGTCACCTTTCTCAGGCTCGAACGGACCCCCCTTTGCGATAGAGCTCCTAAACGACGTAGGCCGACGGTCGAATGATCCATCAGGCCGACCCTGCTCCGCGACAGGATCGAAAAGCTTCTTCTGTTCAGATCCCATCTTCTGTAAAGTTGAATGGGCTGACTGGGAGGGGGAGTGTCAGAGGGCGACGTTGACGACGGGTCGGTTGCGGGAGAACAATGGTCCGTAATTGAGACGTGCACAGAAAATGAACCACAAAAGCGAGTGTCACGACTGGGAACAGTATCCAGACTAGATGGAAGGGATGAAAGGGGGGAAGGGAGACGATCTCGCCGGCTCTGCATCAGCAAAACTACCTCTTCCTGGGCGGCTCCTGGACGACCCTGAGTGCCCGGAAAGGCAGTCTCAGGACCCCCAGGCTCTCAGGTCGCGAGTTTCCTGAGGGTCTGAGGGTCCTGAGAGCTCCTGACGCGCGTATCAGGAAGCCTCAGGAAACTCGGGAGCCGCCAGGCAGCCGCCCAGCGAATGCATTTTTGCTGATGTGGGGCCCAGGTTCTTATATGCACATGGGCAGGCCCTCGAGCCGCACCATGAGCACAATCGTCTATCATAGAAGACGAGGTACCATGGGCCTACGACAGGTCGTCAAACGCGAAAGAGAACCCCTCTCCGATCGTTCCCAATGCGCATCGTTCATGGCTCAGCTACTTCCCCTTCAAGAAGAGGCCAGGCCGATATGCGCCGCCCGTTGACGTGGGTTCCATGCGATCCCAGGACCGCAGTCAGCCCATCACCTGCGTCAACCCGCATGCAGACCTAACTGAGTCCAAGATCTGACCAACAAGGTATCCGCAAACGCAAAAGGGGAAGAGCGGAGGCAAAGCAGGCGAATACAGAAACACCAAACCCTGACGCACCTGCTCTGTCTTCTTCCACGTTTCTTCAGCGGATGCTTGTCGTCGCACTTTGCTTCTGTGAGGAGAGAATTGGTTAAGAACGCTGGCGTTGAAGATGTGGCAAATTAGTCATTCCAAGGGTCGGGCCCGCCGCAGGCGGGCGCCAAAGCGGCCCAGGGGGCCCGGAGGGCCCCAAATTTGGGCAACCAAGGGTCCGCACCACGACTTGGGGTTGTTCCACCCGCATCCCTCTCGCATACAGCGAATTGAACGTCGACTCGCACTGTCCCCGCTTGTAGCCTCCCGACTGCACTCGAAGTTCCCATTCACCTGTATTTCAGACACTTCGACGCGCGCCCCGCGCGCGGCTACATTGCCCGTTTGGGATCGGCTAACAGGTTGTGGGCGCACGGGAAGAGTTGTGTATCCTCGTTCATAGCCCACGGTAACTTGTTTCTATTTCATTGTCCTTCGCGGTGCTCAGAAGCTACGGTGGAGGATAGTGCTGACTGTCGCTGATCCCCAGGATAGCCATTGCCAATCAACCGGAGGGCTTTCATGGACAAGTTGGCTCCCCAGTCCGGACTGCATTTCGGATTCAACATACTATTCGCTACTGCCAACCAAGGATTCGCGGCGTCTGGATAGCTACGTTCCTCGGGTAGCTACATGTATTTATGCACCATGTGTATCCCATTTCCTTTATTTGGATGCTTAAGTCAGCCTAACTCCAGAGCTTTCTTCCTCGGTTCTATCAAATCTGTTTTCAGGGGACACTCTCCTCGCCTACCACGACCATGGCTCTCGCTCTCCCAAACGCGCGCGATATTTGCCTGTGCCCATTACACACTCCCATTTTCGAGCATCTCGAGGTGCGATGGTTCACCAACGAGTATGAAACGGAGACCCTGACGAGACGTCGAGTCTGTTGCTGCCGCCCAGAAGCCCAACCATCCATTAACGGGACCCGCGCACCACGGATCCTTCAACCCTTCATCTTCGAACTCATCGGTCAGATCTCGGAGCACGATTGCCATCTCACGGCAGATGGATACGGGAACCGAACAGAAAGCCTGATAGCCTCGTGCTGGATCGAACCAAAAGCCGATTGTGTTTCAGTACGTGAGTGGGCGCAGAGTGCGCGCTCCATCCACCACATCCTTGATTCCGTCCGTGATCCCTGGTCAGCAGATGCGCTCATCGGGGAAGGCAACCCGATCCGCATCCTGTTGTTTCACAAGCCCCTCGAGGGCAAGGTCTGTACCCAATCCAATTCACTTCCCAGCTTACTGACTTCAATTCCATTACAGACTCTTCAAGAATCTCTGCCCATCTTTGACAGTGGCGGGCAACGACGTCCTCCAATGTCGCTGTCGGAGGTTCCTTTTGGTCGCACCATGCGGTTTTTGTTTATGATTCACTACTCCCACGTCCTGGTCAGCACTGATGATACTCGTATGGTCTACGCAACGATGTATGCTGCGATGGCTTTTCCGTAGGTTCCCTGTGTGACTGCTTGTGTACTAATACTAGTACTGTAATGAGCTTGAAACAATTTATGGTCGTCTGGCACTGAAGATCCGGCACTGTGTGCAGGGTTGGCCCAGTCCCGTTCCGTCTTCGTCTACTTGGTGTCAACAAAATGCATATCCGAGGAACCGAATGAAAGTAGCCATAATCAAGCGGTGAAAATGTTCAAGGCACGAACGGCAAGGGCATCGCGTCGGAGGGTTCGGGATGGCGGGGTTTCCTAATATATACAGGGAAAAGTACCAGCCTGCCCGACCCCCTATCCCGAGCCTCCTCTCTCCAAGTCCTCCATGTCCTCGTTTGAGCCTCTCCCGACTCAGACAATCTGCGCGCGCACCCTGCCAAAATCTGACCAAAGCGGATTTAAGCAGAAATGGAATTCATCGGTGAGTTGATCTTTGCATGGCCGTGGAGTGTTCCTATATCATATCTGCGGAGAAACGGCCTCCGCTTATCACCCTCATATCCTTGCTCTACTCGAGGAGGCCACCTCGTCTACACTTGTCACCATTGTCCTACGATATCTCATTGTCTCCGGAGGTCTGCGGCTAATATCATTCTATATAGGTTACCCGGTGCAGCACGAGCTGGAAAAAGGCGAGGAAGACTCAGTCATCATATGAACCACAGCTCAGATACGATGCGGAATGCACCACCTACACCGATGCCCTGTGGGAGAAAGTACGACCATTGAAGGCTGGAGAGGAGTACCGCGCCCTTCCACCTGATTGGCCTCTCTACGGCCCCCGGTTCCCCGCTCCCACGTTCACCCACTATCAGCGGCGCCAAGTTGCATTGGAGTGCAATCCCGAGTGGTCCTATATCAAAACCGTCATAATCCTACATCAAGTATTCTTTCCCTTCCTTATGCGCTGCCCCAAGTGCCATGGCCGTAACTTACAGCCAAATGGATGGACGGCGACTGGGCACCGGGAGGTCCACGGGCTGCGGGAGGAGGAGTGCGTCCTTGGCGTCCAGTTCCGGTGCCAGGATTGCCTCACGAAGCGGGGGGATGGCGGGCCGGGAGAGTCTGATGAGAAGTACTGCTTCTCTACGACGAACCTGGAGTTCTGGCAAGGAATATCGCTCTGGGACATACCGCGTGAGTGACATACACATGCTTGGATCTCCCGTACTTACAGTAGATAATTCAGGAGGTGTGCCGCACTTTTTCCACCGCAGCGCGGTCTCCTCCGAGCTGTTTGATTTCATTGTTGAGTGTTGCTTGACGGAGAACTTGGCCGCAATTGCCGAGCACGTCAAATGTGCGTGTCTTCTCTGGTCGAGGCTAGCGCATATGCCATACTGATGCCTGCCTGATGCCCTTAGAGCTCCATTTGTTAGAATATCATTGGTCAAAGCTCGAGTACCTACAGTTTTACGAAGCGCGGTCCAAGCAGGTCGCTTTCGCAAAGAGGCCGGAGCTGCACAACTATTCGCTGCCGCAACGGGTGGGAAAGGATTTAAATGGTTATGACGGGACGTCGATCACGGACGATATGGTCACGGAGGTCTATGCGCAATTCAGCGAGACGAGGCAGAAGGAGTGCGAGGAGCATCTCCAGACGCTCACAGGTGAGTCCGCGGTGCTACCATATTCGGAACTGGCGCCTAATTGCTCTTCGACCGCAGCCACCACTCTCTCCCTGGACGCGACCTTCCGCGCTGCAAGCAAGGCCTCCGTCGTTAATGAAGATTGCTCCCGGAGCTCGATCTTCAACGGCAGACTGCACACAGCTGTCAATCAAAAGTCTCTCATCGTGGCATATGTGAGTTTTTCAGTTTTCTCAATGCCGCCACTGGTCTGACTTGGAATTGACAGTGTTGGTGTATAACACTACTGCACTCGGAGATCGGGGACATGCTTCTTGGATTGAAGCGTCGTTTTGAGCTCCTCAACGTCGATGACCCATGGGCTGTAGTGGTAGACAACTGCTGCCACTTCCGCAGCATTATCCTGAAGGTATTTTCCGAGACAGTCGTCCTCCAAGATGTTTGGCATGTCATTATGAGGTTCGTTTCGTTTTGCTTGTTTATCACACTGTTTTTTTCATGCTATATTATAGGTATATGGTCTGTGTCCTGGGAGGAACGAAGAATCCGTGCCGTCGTGAAGTCGCGGAGGATCTCTCCAATGCTCTCATCAGGGTGAGGGCCCACGACGGTATCCCGGCTCGCTACTGGAGTCGAGAGGAGCAGGTGAAGCGGCTGGTAGAGGCGTTTGACAAGTGGGCCGCCATAGGCGGTGTTTGGAGCGCAGCAGCAGAAAAGGTACATGGTGTCCACTCAACGACGCGCTGCGGCGCCCGTAATGATTGATTATATTACAGGCACATGGCGAACAACTTGAACACGTCCGGAGAGGGTGCCTCGCGCATCCCCGTGAGGACGTCGTGACTGATGGAAGTCGCATCGAGGGCGCACACAAAGGATGGAACTCCCTTCAACGTACACACCCGAGCGGCGTCGAGGTCCTCACCACCCTTGCCGCTGACTTCGTCCTCCGCCACAACATGCGCATTGACTACGCGAATCCCACCTCGTACCCCTTCACCTTGTCCACCTTCAGCTCCCACCATGTCTACCTCGTCAACGCCACCGCGCAGCTCTGGAACGCCTTACTTGAGCCCGCCAATAGGAACCAGAAGCGTCCTCCGGCGGACCTGTTGCCTGCGCCTGTTCTTCAACCTGCCAACAGCAATGAGACTTTCGGCCTCGTCCGGGCGAACGAGGATGTCACTGTGTACCACTCATTTGTCACGCTCAAGGAGGAGCCCGAAGACACGCTCATCAACCTGTCGGCCGAGGATCCAGAAGAGGCTGAACGGATCGTGCAGTCGCTCGGCCTCGACCCCTCTCTCTTGAACCAGCCTCTGAAGCAGGACCCTCGCATGTCCCCATCTACGTCTCAGTCGAATCAGCACCCGGGCCAGATGCCTCCCGGAAGGTCTGCAATCACGTTCGTCCCAGCTGGTGAGACGCAAGAGCGTCTTGATGTCGACACCGCAAGCTCCTCGGACCCCGCGCCGTCTCAGCCTTCGTTGCCGTCTGCCGTCCCGGTATGTCATTTGCCATTGTTAAGTACATTAAGTTACCCACTAATTCTTGCCGTATAGCCGAGTCCGAAGAAGCGGCAGGCCTCCTGTACTCTCTCGCGCGCACAGGACACTCATGACGCCGCGCCCGGTGCTAAAGACAAGCGGACGCGAACAGTCCAATTCGACATGCCATTTGCGTCGACCACGGCAGCCTCGTCCTCTTCGCTACCCGCACCTGTGCAGACCACTGCAAGCATGTTCTCCACCGCTACCAGCCCCAGCACGCTGACTGTGTCCGGCCCGACCACCAGCCCATCTGCACCAACGACTTCGGCCCCGTCGCTCGTCCAACGCCTCCCATCGTTCTTCTCTCATTGTCGCATCGAAGCAACGCCTGACCCGACCAACATTCCCATTTGTTTGCCCATCCCGATCATCCGCGGAACGACACGATCTCAAGTCATCATCTCGGTTGTCACTGGACTCGACGTGCACTCCATGAAGTTCCCTGCGAGCGATGATGACGAGTTCTACCTGTTCATGGACTTGCGCACGCGCTTCAAGTGGGTGACTTACAATATGTCAGCCCTCGGCTGGGTCGAGGCCGCGTCGATTTTTAACACCGCTCTCGAAAACAAGAAGGGCACTTGCGCTATTCGCAAGACGCCCCGCGCGCTAATGGAGAAGCTCGAGGAGGTCGAGAAGACTATCCACTTCCGCCTGAAGCATGGCGACTTCCAATGTAAGCCTTTTTTTTGTTCTTGCTTTCTATCTAGTACGCCCGCGCTGACTTCTCGTGACTTCAGCGAAGACCAGTGGGTCGACCACGTTTTGGAAGTGGCACTGCGAGGCAGTCGACCTGACGGCGTCAGATAAGCGCGGCAAAAGGAAGGGTAAACTGATTGGGCCCGCGAAACCCATCGTAAGTCTGTTTGTTCTGCCTCCGGTCGTGGCACGTACTGACGCAGACTCATGAATAGACTCGGAAGCCAAACACGTGCCACCGGTGCTTGTCCATCATGTGGGCGCACGGTGAGGGCAACAGCGAGAATCACAAGAAAGGGTATTGCTCCGATGGCGTCAAGCAGAAGGCGGCCACCATTGACGGCGTCCCCGAGGAGCTTCCGCCTTGGCCACAGCCGAACGAGATTTTCACGAGAAGGACGCACTTCTGGCCGAAGCGCTTCTGCAGGATGGTCCGCGACCTTTACGACACCGTCACTGATGGCAATACGACCGGTGGCATGAAGGCGATGGAGTTCGAGGCCTTTGCGGACATGCTTCACAAGCGCCTTGTCGTCATTCCTCCCACTGCTACTGAGGCCTCTTGCATCCGATTCAAGCTCTATCGCGGCCTCCAGCTTGGCGAGCAGCCTAGCAACCCATCAGACATCGTCGTCGACCTCGACGGCACAAAGTACCTCCACGTCACGTACCTCTCCGAGGACGCCTTCCAAGAGGTCGCGGCCCACGCTTAGGTCCCACGCAGTCGCCATCTTCCCACCTTTGTCAAGTCCGTTGCGCGTGCCATCGAGCTCGACAAGCTCCTTGTTCTGTGCAACTTCCCCAGTATCGCGATCCACTCCGGTCTCCTTGGCAGTTCTCCCTTTTCATTTCTTCACTACCGTACTGTACGATACATAATGTCTTCGGCGCGGCCTCCTCTCGCGCGAGGCCTTGTACCATAGGTTTGCTCTCTCGGCTTGGCTCGCGGTCTCTCCTCTCCCCGCTGTGTACAGTACGTCGTGCTCCCCTCGCGTGTTCGCTCCAGTGTCCCTTGTATACTATAGTACGTCCCTAATCGTCATTTCTTGCTGCCCCATGCCGCCCCTCATCCGCGCGGCCCCCATGCATGGCCACAAACGTCGGTCGTCGTCAAGCGCCCGCGTGGTTTGCGTCGGGCATTTCCATATATGGGCGTGGGAGATGTGGCATCGGGCTAGGGTTTGGAGGTGTAGGGCTAGGGTTCACTTGGTCGGGGGGACCAAATTTGGTCTGTGGGACCAAATCGGACCAAATTTGGTCCTCCCTTGGAATGGCGGGGCTGCCGTAGATGTGTTTTATCGAGTTAAAATGAGGATTTTCGCAAGTCGAATCTCCCAGCGTGCGCGGTGGCTGCTGGAAGTCTGACCGTGCGCTCCGGCGCGAGAGCGCCACACGCGACGCAACATCCACTGTTGCTCCTCCTCATCCGCACGACCCCTGTGCCAGCGAGGGATATGTAGGCAGCCGGAGCACGCCCGGAGACCGCATCTCCTCCCTGCCCCCGCACGCTGCCTACAGGTAAGATGCGTCCTCGGTCGTACCGTTCATCCCACGCTGACGCCCGCACGCTGCCTGCAGAGCTTTCGTTTTTTGCTATACACGCAGACGAGCCATCTTTCGTATCATGCCTGATGAATCCGCTCGCAAGAAGGCTACGCAGCCCGGACATGCGGAGGACCCCCGACCAGGAAGCTCGCAGACTCAGCCCAGCGGCTCAACCAGCGCAAGTCGCCGCCGGCACACGCAGCCTGAGCAGTCGGCTAAGGAGCAGTCAGGCGGAGAGCCTCAGCCCGAGCCCGAGCTGCCTCAGCGGGAGTTCGACGCCGCCATCGCGCAGGGGTGCATCAAGCTTGTGGAGGCGTACCGACGCGGAGAGAAGCAGCGCGGAATGGTCTTGCTTGGACTGGCAGACAAGCTCAGCGTGTGCGGCGACACAGCCGCCGATGCGGCTGCTAACGCGGCTTTCGAGGTCTACTATGCCCAGCTGGCCGAGATCGATGACGCGTGAAAGGGAGCGTGGTCGCAGCTGGGGTCGCGCAGACCCTCGCCGGATGGAGGAGATCCAGTCTCGGACGACGCTCGGGGGCGGTCGCGAACGCTTGGCAAGTCCAAGGGGAAGAGACGGGCTGACAGAGCGCAGTCCCGTTCCCGTTCGGGATCGTCCCGACGATCGGGGTCGTGCTCGCTTTCGCCGCTCTCTCCTAGCGAGGATGAGCCCGCCTCGAAGAGGCAGAAGCCCGACCCCTTGGAGTACGCCTGGACGGAGGCGGACGCCGCCGCTCAGAAAACCCTGCAGCCGGAGGTCCTCGACATGCTCGTCCGTCTCAAACGATACGCGAAAGACATCCGCTTCGCGAAGTCCAGCCTGCTCAACTCCGTCGGAGCGCCCGAGTTCCCCGATGTGGAATGGAGCAACGTCCTTCGCGGCAAGTTCATCGACCTCGACCATGTTTTCAGCGGACAGTACTCCCTCGGCGTGGACGAAAAGCACACTGAGAAGTTCGGACCCGTCAAACTGTCGTACCGTGCCGTCACTCCTTCAAAGACTATCAAGACGGCCGGAGATTGGGTCATCGCCTGGCAACGAGCCACGGCTGCCATCCTTTACGCCTTCCCACTCCGGAAGGCTGAGCTCGATGGCTACTACACCCACATCTTCGGGCTTTTCAGTGCCATCCATCCCGACTACCACTCCCGCGTACTCGATTACGACCGTGCTGCCCGTCAGAAGGCCGCTGCCGTTCGAAGTGTCCTCCTCACCGACATTCACGAGTTCGCGTTCCTCCGTACCCTCTACATCGACTCGATTGGTGCATCCGTTGCCGCCGCGGCCCATCCCAGCAGCTCCGACAACAAGAAACGCGCTGCGCCTAGTCGACGCGCTGCAGTCGATGAACCATGCTGCCGGTGGAACAGAGGCAACTGCAACTCGTCCGATAGTGCCTGCAAATACGCCCACCGTTGCTCCTCGTGCGGCACCTCGGGGCATCCCGCTACCGGATGCTCTAAGGATGGAAAGCGCAAGTGACACTGTCGCCGCGCCTCATTTCCTCCGACACCTCGTTTGGGACGATCGTAACCTCCCATCTCGCCGCCTTGTTGACGTCTCCCTATCTCATGCTCCCCTGCCTGATGTTCCACCTTCCATTTTGCATGACCCCACTATAAATTTCACTTTGCGTCTCCATCCTGATCTTTTTAAAATCGTAACCCCGATAAAAATAGATGTTTTTGAATCTCTCTTACATGGTCACCCAAACCCCGCTTTTATAGCGTCAGTCATCAAGAGGCTGCGTTTCGGTTTCTGGCCATTCGCTGATGGTCGACCAGCCGAATACCCGGACACCTGGGATGAATCTCGCCCACCCTTGCTCGACGATCGCGCTCGCCAGTTCCTCCGAGACCAGCGCGATGAAGAGATCGCCCTCGACCGGTACTCCCCTGCTTTCAGCCCCGACCTTCTCCCCGGAATGTTCTCTATGCCCATCCATGCCGTCCCGAAACCCCATTCAGATAAATTGCGCCTGATCAACAATCTCAGTGCTGGCAGATACTCCCTTAATGGCATGATTCGACCCGAATCGATCAAGGGTGCCGTTTTGGATGGTCTCCCCGCCTTGGGTCACGACTTCCGAATGCTGCAGCGTGAGAACCCTGCCGAGGAGCTCATCGTCTGGAAATCAGATGTCTCCCAAGCCTACCGTCGCATGCCGATGTCCCCTTACTGGCAGATTTTCCAAGTTGTCACTATTGATGGCCAACGCCACGTTGACCGGTGCAACACCTTCGGCGGCCGTGGTTCGCTCCGAATTTGGCTCGCCTTCTATTCCTGCGTAGCCTGGATCGCTGTCAACAAACGCGGCGTCTCTGCCCTTGTTGTCTATGTTGACGATAACGCTGGCATTCAACTGCGCCACCTCGTCCAATGGTACGTCCGATACGGAATCTACATGCCGCGGGACCAAACCCGCCTCCTCACCCTCTGGGATGACATTGGCCTAGACCACGACCTCCCGAAACAAGGGTACGCGCCTCGTGTGGTACTCATTGGTTTCGATGTCGATGCCGACTCCTCCCATGCGACCCTACCTGCCGAGGCGAAAGCCAAGCTTCTCGCAGCACTGGCCGACTTCTGTGCACCATCCAATGGCCGGCGCCGCACCCTCGCTGAATTCCAGTCCCTCGCCGGTTACGTCAACTGGGCCCTGAACATCTTCCCCCTTCTACGCCCCGCTCTATCCACCCTCTATAACAAAATTGCTGGCAAGCAGGAACGATTTGCATCCGTCCACGTCAATCAGGCCATTCGGATCGAGCTCATGTGGATGGCTGACCAT
>BACB01000607.1:0-17947 GCA_000338015.2 Ganoderma multipileum BCRC 37180
CGTCAATTTTTCCCGGCAGACATCAGCGGCCACTCCATGCGTTCTGGTGGAGCGACTGCCCTCGCTGTCGCTGGAGTCCCTTCCTCATCCATTCAAGCTATCGGATGGTGGTCCTCTGACGCCTGGCAGCTCTATGTCCGCAAGCACCCCGTGATCGTCCACGCACTCATGGTCGCCAACCAACTCTCCCATACCCACCCAAATCCGGCCATCTAGCCCCCCGCATCAACCTTCCCTCGCGTTTCCCCATCTTTCGAATCATTTATTTTCCCTCTTTTCTCTCCTTCATTAGTCCTTACCGCTCTCCGCTCGGGAAATCCAGTTTTTAGGGTGCCCCAGCGCCGCGGCGCTACCCACCTGCGGGGCACCCGTGACCAGCTACCACCACGCCGCGCGACTGCCTGCGAACGAGAAAGCGCCAGGAGATTTGTGCGGTACGCACGCAATTGATGACAAAGACTCAAGAGGGTGTTGCAACGCTACGTAAGCGAGTTTATGCGTGAACAGTAATCTTGCCATTGCACATACGACAAGAGCACAATCGCCGACTGATTTTGGCTGTATGAGCCTGAATGGTGCCATCAAGTCCTAAAAACAGGGGCATGCTGACACGAATTTCAGCATGAGACTACGTCAGACATGTCGATTGCGTGTGGATGGTTGAAGAGCACTCACAAGGTTTGAATGGATTCAGATGTAACAGCATCACAATCCGGCAATAATCATACTGTATGTTTGTCATCATTGGACTTTCAGGGCATATTTGCGAGTGCTCTCTGCACGGCTATTCAGAATGAGCAGTATGCCAACACGGTACATTCGGCAGTTGACCGCTCACCCGAGTTTCGCATCCCAATTGGATTCTAATTGCAACTTTCCCCGCCTTGAATTTAGGTTACGAGAGGCTGCATCTGGTACAGCTTGGAGAACGTGGATGAGTGTGGTGAGTAGAGCCTGAGCCTGTTGATCATGGTTGGCGGCCTCATGATCGAGCGGTTAATATTCTACCACGTGGCAGCGTCCAACCACCACAGACGCGCGCGTGGTCTCGATCTCTCCAGCCTGAGGCAGCGACTGCCTTACCTTTCTCCAAGCAGTCATTCTACACGTCATACGAACGCTTTGGACGTTGATTCGAGCTAGAAGCTACATGTCGCTCTTGACAGGCTACAATCCATATGCCAATCCGGTTAAGATGGTGCAATCGTTGGTGAGTTCAAGTTCTAGATTAGCTCAGCTCCGACATAAGTACGCTGACAACACAGGCATATCCTGGTGCTTTTACTGATAATGAGCTATCTTGATTGACATAAACTACCGGTAACGCACCGCGTAATCACGCCGATGGTGCTCGATAGCTCCCCAGTCCAACTCGGAGGTGCTCACCGTACCACGATGTCCATGGGGCGCACAGGTGAGATCTAATGCGTGATGTCGCAGGCCCGAGTTGTCCAGCCCTCATCTAATGCATCAAGCGGAACAATGCGGGACCAAGTAGAGCTCCATATGGCACCTAACTGGCACTCAAGACCGCTACTGGCCAAATTTTGTCCTACTCTCTCATGTCGATATCGCATCATTTGGCAAGATAGACCCAATCTCTTGTGCGTATCCAGGATTCATAACGCCTAGTGCGAAATTCAGACCCCGCTGACCCGTGATTATGTCGTGCCAGACTGCCAGTTTCTCCAGGATGGCTTCTGGCCGCTGCGGCATTCTTTGCGGGCCGAAACCGCGATTTTCGTCGACGGTTCCATCGATACCTTGGTCACTCTTGCGTGGCCTTTCCGACCGTTGGGATCGTCAAGTATTCGCCTAGACAGCCTCCCAAACCTCGCGCAGTGGAGCTCGCAATCCGGGACGCAGAAGCACGACCGCCCCAACCGGGGCCCAACGCGAGAGGAGCCATAGATATGCCGACGCCATGCCAGCCGCTTCTGGATAACGCCGGAACGTCAAAGAGCTGACCGCTCTGGCATAACTTCCAGCTGCACCCTGCTACCCTGTGATCCAGTAAGAAAGCCTCCGACCTTCTCGAGTTCAGCGGTGATTGATTTTCTAAGGCCCGCAGTCATCTTCGGTCCTTTCACATCCGTCTGGTGATCTTACCTCAGCGCGCTCACATTCCAGCATGCCACCTGCCGCTTTTCGCGAACGCTCTCGAGCATTCGCAGCCTCTTTCGTCACATCAACCACGCGACGACCGCATCCTGACTCGATACCCAGATGTTTCGCGCACGGTGCCCGTCAGCATTGCCCTCTACACTCCATGTAACTCAAAGCGACCAGGCTCGCCGGATCCTGAGCCAAACCATCCGTATTTCCAGGGCGTTTGATCGCGTTATGGCCAAGTATGGACACTCGGCTCGCCTCTTCCCTTCGCGACTCGGAACCGGGCCGGGGTCCCTGAAGTTAGCAGTCCGACTTCCGACTCTTCCCTCATTCGCGCTCTGCCTCTTGGAAACAGGCTCTGCTCCTCTGGGCATCTCTGGCTTATCGCGGAACCCCCGAGGCGCATGCAGGCCCAGCCTTTGCACCCGACCACCGTGCAGCCCGTTCGCTCTCCAGTGGTCGTGTGAGGTCATCCACCCAAGACGCCGTCTGTATACTGCTCTCTATTCCGTGTTGCGGCCTCAGAAGGCGACCTAGGGTTCTAATTCTGTGTCTTTCGCAACCGCCTCCTTGTCGCAAGGGGACACTGGCTCGCCGCGTCCCGATACCGTGCCGGGGGGGGGGGGGGTTTCCTAGCACATTTTGGTAGTGATCTGCGTGTGGCGCACCCCGGGTGATTGCGGTAAACTCTGAGCAACACTTCACCCGCCCATGTATGCCAACTGATCCCCCTATCCTCTCCAGGAAGACGGAGAGGGTCGCGCTCCTTGCAGCAACCACAAGGCCCCCAGGGGTGGCTAAGATCCGGAAATTGTATGTCCCTTCACCCGCCTTACGTACATGTTCGTTCATTGACTTGAGCAGCGACGTCACGTACAGCGCACAGCCTACGTCTGAAACAACTCTGCCTTCTGTCTGGCGTACGGTACCGGCGTGCTTGACGCACCGAGGCGGCCTTCGACCGGCGAGCCAGCGCAGGCATCACGACAACCGTCCGGATGCTCCCCGAGCACAAATCTGGATCTCGCGCGCAAGAGTCCGACTCCGAAGCCCGGCGTTTCTTCCCGTGAGTACCCTCGTGCTTTCGTCGATACTCCCGGTCCGGAGTTCACGCGCGCACCCTTCGCGGCTCGTCTCAACAAACAGACGTTGCCAACGACAATGACAATGAATAACGTTGGGCGGCAACCCCGAACGCGCCTCGCCGCGATGACGCACGATGGATGACAGCCGACGTCGTGGTGCGTTCATGTTGTGTGCAGCCCACGTGTACCCCGATCTACGCCCTCAATACCACTCCACCACCCCTCGTCCAGCTATCACAGCGGCTGCATGCACGCAAGTTCCGACGACCTAGCGCACCTTCGCCTCCAAAAGCCACGGGCGTACAGGGTCTGCTGACGGACGCGTCTTCGACGAGCAGGCCCCGTGCGCGCCGCACAAGCATCCCCCGTCCGGACGTGTTACGTCAACACGCGCGAGAACACGAAATTACTCAATGGCCACGGCTCACATGCATGTGTGGCTAGCCGCAGTCTCGCACAGACGGTGGCGTTAGCTCGCCCCAAGACTGCCCGCCGCGCACTGGCCCCAGCACCAGCACCAGCACCCGCCTCCTCCCCCATGGGCTCTCGCGGCCATATACATGCGCGTTTCCTCACGCCCCCGTGCGCCTCATAGTGACGTGCACCCGGGTCGCGCGTCCGCTGCGCCGTGGACGCGTCCGTGTATGGCAGTCCGTCTTCCCTTCCGCGAAGCCACACCCGGTTTGCGCACTGGTCTCAGCTTCTTCCTATCTTTGGCGCGCTGTTGTGGCGCTTGCGTGGGGACGCGAACCGCCCGACCTGGACTTGCGCTATCTCCAGTGCGTACGACGGCACCTGGTGTGTACGGTGCCCAGATTCTGGAACGACGGCGCGCGCGGGGGGCCGTATCCTGCCCCTGCTCCCGCGCCGTCAGCACCCCTACATGCCGCCTCAGCTCGAGGGTGATGCGATGCACGGGCAGGGACTCGCAGCTCAGGGCACAGTTCCGGGTACTCGTGCGTGCAACTTTTGCAGTTACGCACGTGGACGGTACGTCTCTGTATCTTCGGCGCGCCACGGCGGAAACAAGCTAAACTCTCGTGCCTCCCACTGTCCCAGCAGCTTGTGCCGCAAGTTCTCGCGCCTTGAAGCTCAAGTTTGAACCCTATCTGCAGCCTTCCCCCTGCGCCACCCGAGTCCTAGTTCCTCTGCGCGGGCCCCCTCCTTCCCTTCTCCAACCTTTCTGTCGCCCAGATGATATTAGCGTTCTATTCGTCCACAACTCGACCGCGCCTTCTTCCCGCCTCGTTGCACGGCTGCACGCGAGCCCGTGTCGCGCCTGACCTGACCGTCCGTCCGATCCGTATCGTATCTCTGGTTCTGGCTCGCTATGTCCGTATGTCGACGCGCACCTGGAGCAGCTGGTACTACTGCGAACGACGAGACGTGGTCTGGCTGGAACTTCGCGAGCGGGCCCCCCTTCCCACGTGTATTTGCGGCTCCCGGTGCCTGTCCGCGTCCGTCCGTTCTCCCGTCCATCAGCCACGCTATCACGCTTGCTGAACAATAGACTCTCGTTCCTTCTCGAGTTTGCTTCAGGCTCAACTATTATCGGGAGTACAGCAAGGATGGCTAATCGAGCATTCCGACAATATGACGGTCGACTGTACGATGCGAAGAGCGCATCATCGCCTTACTCTCCTACGCTTCTCTTGCTTCACGACGTCCCGTTCCAACAGCCTGGCACTGTCGCTCGACGAACGTGTGCGGGGAGGCGCCGTGGCCATCCTACCCCTCTATATTCCCCACCATAATGCCGACAGCGACGCCTTCGATTCGGACAGAACGGCAGTGGTGGCCCGCGCCGCCTTACACGTCTCAGAGCCAGGGTGCGGGGTTCTCGGCCTGCGAACCCGCGTCGAGAGCGCGAGCTGCCAACCTTCTGCAGCCTAACGCTGCATCTCATTGCTCTCACTCCCTGTCAGAGAGTATTTATAAGTTGGAATTGAATGACAGGGATCACGCTATGCGCGCCCATACGAAGCAAAGAAGAGAATCGGGAGGCGTGTACAAAACGTCTCGGTGATTGCGATGAGGGGACCCATTGCTCAGAACCCGCGCGCCTTGGTGTACCGTATACCTCGGCCTTCTCATCCACAACGGTGTCTACGATGTTCTTCTCTTCCCCACCGACCGGCTCGAGCTCGGGCTCGGTAACCCCGGATGTCGTATCCTCTTGCTGAGGGGCGGCTGCGACGCCGTCTAGCTGGCTGAGTAGCCGGCTAGGATGGTGTTGCGACGATACAAAGTGGTATCCACCATCGTCTGTCGCGCTTTTTTCCCATTGTGTCATGCTCGATCGCCTTCGCTCGTCGCTCGCCACCATCGCGATTCCTGATTCCTTCGCGCACCCGCTCGCCCGCTCATGACTCCCACCCCTCCGATCTTGCGGAGTTCAGGAAGTCACATCGGGCAGCATATGCGCATGCCGATGCCGAGGAGCAATCGTCGAATCTCGCCAATGTGATATCAATATTCTGCGAGGCGGGACTCGGGAGGAGGAGTGGAGCCAAGGGGGGCGCAGTGGGGGACGGGATCAGCCCGGGCCGAGAAGAAGCAGAAGCAGAGCGGAGGGGGAAAACGCCTCTATCTTCTCCATGTTTAAAGTCAGCCACAAATGCACGGACGCGTATTCGTCCTTGCTAGCCGCCACGAGGCGGCGGGGTAGAACATGAACATGGGCGAAACATTAATCCGCCGCCTGCATCTGCGACTGCACCCCGCAGACCGGACTCGGGCCTCCGGGACCTCAGGCCTCAGGCTGAGGCAGCAGCGCTAGCGCTGACTGGGCTTTGCGTGCAGAGCGGGGACGTGTGATCTCGCTCTGATCGAGCCGGGATCTCGCTGGCAATGTGGTGGTACAAAGTTATGTTCGAATGTGGCTCGGGCGAGCGCCCGGGGCCGTCGAAAGCGGATGTCATGAGAATGTCGTGAGGCCATATCGCCATCGCTCGCTCGTGCGTTGTACGTACCCCAGGTGCTTCCTGGACGCCTCGGGAGCGAACCCAAGCCACTTCGTCTGCAGTTCAGGGCGTGAAGAAGAAACTGGGATCCACACATTATGACGACTGTGCTCCATGGCGAACGGAGGAGAGCGCGCCGCCCGACGCGGACGCTGCTCAGCGTGTATCCGACGGCTGGCGCAGGAACGTCAAAGTGCGCCAACAGAGGAACCTTCACCCTGCGCACAACGTAAAAGCTCGCACCGTGCCCCGGTAACAAGCGTTCCTAGCCCGACCGGCAGATGCGGAGTGGCTCGAAGCGTCTGCCGGCGGCAAGCAAATGAAAGCATATACGACGTACGGCTGCCACCGGTACTCGGGCAGCGTCTGGGTTGCGTCGTCGCCTGCATTTCATCTGCGGGGGCACCTCGGGACTGGGAACCGTGCTATGGCCCACAATGACGACATCGTCATACAGAACGCTTTCGCGACGACGTCTTTCAGCTACACCCAGGGCCCTCCGCGGTGCGCAGTGGCAGTGAGAGTTTCTGCGCGTTTTTGCCAGTCCGTAAAGGGCGACAGGGGGCTGAATACACCCTCGGGTCGAACTCGGAACTGCCCATGGGCCGCACAGTCGCAGCGTAGCCGATGTTCTGGAGGTTCTTGTCCGCGCGCTGTATGATGCATAATTGAGGGTGGCGCTTCTGAGTCCGAATGGGGCGAGTCCGGGACGGATTCCCCAGCACCGCCTCTGGGCGATCTCACAGGAAGCGCGAAGCGATTGGCATGGGCACTCACCAAGGTAAGTGGGGTCATAGAGGTGGAGCCCGACGAGGCGACGCCCGCGACGAGAATAGCTTACGGACTCCAAGTCCGATGGCAGGGGAAGTTGCTGGAGCGTGGCAGGTTCGTTCGATCCGTACGCGGTTCAGAAGACACATAGGCGAGCAACGTGCACTGGACGAAGAGACGATTGCAATCAGGGACCGCTGTCCCAGCCTCGTTGGAGGGTGCGAGCTGCTTCCAAAGCCTTCCATTGCCAAGGTGAAACGAAGAAGGTCGGTATGGGCGCACCGGGAGACCTCGGAGCAGGACACTAGGACAAGTCCTGCATCAGTCATGCAAATACGTACGACGCATGCGTAGCCAGCACCCCTACTCCGACCTCTACACGCCTACCCATGCTAGCATGCGACGTCATAAGTACTTCTCGTACTCCGACAATCGCCAAAGGAAATCGGCAAGACGTACTGGGATGCACTGTTTCCCCGAGCCGAAGCGCGTCCCCGCGCCACCTCCCAGGATCCTTCCGCCTCAACTGGGCCAGCGAAGTCAGCAAGGTCAGCAGCGAGGATCGTGACGGTGAGAGCGCAAGAGGGTTCAACGAACAGAGCGCCGGGTCGCCCGTCCCGGGCCCCGAGGCAGTCCGACGCTCCCCTGCCTAATCCGGAGATTCTTGGCTCCGGTCCCGGTATGGGCGCCCCCGGAAGCCGGAAGAACGTGGGAGACGTCGGGCCACTCGGGAGGCTCGTATTCGTCCTCGAAATATCCGCTCGTTCTTCGAATGTCAGCCGTTGGTGGCCGGACACGGGCGGTATGTGCGTTGGGACATATGCAGGGACGGAGGTCAGTGGTCGATCGGCTGTGCCTTCGGATAGCGGGCCCTTCAAAGTACGCAGAAGCTGCGAGTACGGCAGACGGCTTCGGAGGTGCTCTTAGACTCGAGAAGAATGGGGGGGGGGGGATACGGAACACGGGAAGACTCGCCTCGGAGGGCTTTGCCACAGTGTGCACGGCGCCGTACGCGTACCCTCGTACGTACGTTCTGGGGCGGGAAGGGCCTTCGAGACGCGTCTGTTTGCATGCCTATTCCGAGGTGCGCACCGGACAGCCGGTGATGCGTACGCAATCGTTCCATGCATAACTTTGGTATGAAGGCGGTGCATGGACGTTGTACGTACCATGCCGAAGCGGCCTCCTGAAGACATAGAGCGCCCCGACAGACCTAATTCGAGGAGGGAAGGTTGTTCGTCCATACGCGGGTACGGCGGTCGGGTCGGTCCTCGAGGCGTCCTTGCAGGTTGCACTGTGCAGTATCGTAAGCATATAACGTACATAGAGGACGCGATGATGTAGTGTGGGAGATACCGAGAGCCTTCCGTCCTGATTTGAACGTCGAAGTTGGCAATAATGTAAAGTTCGTAGGCCACGCGTCGTAGTAGATGTGGATATGTAAAGGGACTCCGCCTCGCGTAAAATAAGGCAGGGTTCGGAATGCAGTAGCTAGGCGCACTCACCGGTGGTACTCACGCGTGCGGATTCATGGCACCGTGCGAGGTAAGTGCGGAACAGGGACCATCGCACAACATGTTTGTCCCAAAGATTCATCAAAAGGATCTAGGCAGTTTCGAGTCTGACGTCCGTATTATCCACTCGAATCACGACGGAGGGTACACCTCGACTCTCGAGGGCTAGGACTGCGAGGATCAGTGATTCTGCCAAATTCCCAGAGTCAATATCAATTATGACCTCGAAGATTGGAATATTCAAACACAAGTCCGAAGGTCGGGCTGTATTCAACCCTTGAATGCACCTGACTCTGGACGCAAAGTAATATTCAGAACGCACCTCATCGTCCCCCCGCCTACGTTTTTCACCCGTTTCTCAATCAGATTCACCTGATTCTCGATTGTACGCACGTATGCATGTCTCCACCCTCCCGGTCATAAAGCACTACCCAAAGCCCTCGCAGCAAGGGTCCGTCCGATGGAAGCGTGAAGTACGCACAACGTGCAGTTGCGTTTGGATCATCTGATTCTGGCTATCCTTGCCTTCTGAGACTCGTCCGTCTCGTCGAGCGTCCTCGTGCACGCAACCTGGGGGGTGGTCGTCATCAGAAGCTAAGTTAGCAAACCTAGAACCACGAGCGTCACTTGTCAATGAAACTTCGCAACATTCATGAATGCGAGGCGACGAAGGCAGAGGACTAGGCAATGGCATTGGAGACTCTACTTACTTTTCACTAGCACTCCGGAGGAGAGCCCGCTGGACGCATACACCGCGCGGCGGGCGGCGCACGACCTTCGTTCCTCGACTTCGGAGGCCCGGCGCATATGATATGTGGTGACCCGGTGACCGTCCACGATCATATGCATCATTCCAGCGGCGGAGGCGACGAGCGGGCGGGTGGAGCCTGGGTGCTTCGCGATCACGCGCCTTCGTGCGCATTCGCACTTAGCACTTACTTGCCGTACTTATGGGCCATGGCTGAGCTTGAGCACAGGGAGTCTCAATGGCAGGCGGGGTGCGTGACCTGTATCTACACTCGGAGACTGGAGTTGGGACTCGGAAGTCTCGTAAGCGCGAGTGAGCAACGATTACAGGGTTGGCGACATGCACTTACCTCAACACCTCGACTGCTCGACATCGTTGGAGATGAAGTCGAGTCTCCGTTGTCGGCATCACGACTTGGCGTGACAGACGGGGTATCTGAGGACCCCTGACAATAGGTGGGGAGGCTGGATCCGGTTGCGCGCCGCGGGGACCCTCATGTCCGGATTTTTTTGGCCAAATTTTGCCTCAAATGGCCGGATTTTTTCCAGCCTGAAGGCCCTTTTTTGGCCAAAATCGTCCGGATTTCGAGGATCCAGCCTGCTCCGGAAGCGCTGCCCGAGCGCTCCGCGGGCGCTTCGCGCCCGCCCTCCCGCCGACCCAACCATCGACCCAACTTTTGTCCGGATAACGAAACGGCCTGGGGCCGATTTCGACCTTATTTTGTCCGGATTGATCCAGCCTGAGGGGGGGTCAACCGGCAAATTTTGTCCGGATCAGGGAACCAGCCATCCCTCCCATTATCAGGGGTCCTGGTATCTGGTGGCGGCGTCGCGACACACTTGCCAGTTCGAGCCTGGGCGCGCTCTCGAGGCTTGGGTCTTTGTGGCACATGCCGATCTGATGCGGTGCGGTGCGGTGCGGGATAGATTCAGATGCGATGCGCGGTATATTCGAGTGTATGTACGAGCGAGTGCGCTAAGTAAGTGCTGATGCGGGGCGGGATGCGGAGAGCGGAGAGCGGCGAGAGTGAGAGTGGGCGGGCGATAGATAAGGTGTAAACACGGCACAGAGACGATGCAGGACGACCAGTTATGCTATGAGTACGTAGTGCGCATCCGTCCGAGCCTCGAGCTCGACGGCGCATAGAGCAGGGGGAGATATCTCCAATAGTGGGTTGGGGGGGCCGAAGGTAAGTAAGAAGGGGTAACTGGGATGCGCGGGCCTTGGCTAACGGTAAAGTAGGGATACATGTGGCGCGAAGCGAAGAGCGGGTTCTGACACTAGATATTACACATGTGGGGGCGCGAACGTGACGGACGACAATCGGACGCATGCGAACGAGGATGCGGGAGGCGGCAGACGCCGCGAGATCGGGAGCGCGAGCATGGAAGCGCAAAACCGGGAGAAAAGGAAGGAAGGGAGGGGGACATCAGAGGCGAGGACCAGGAGGAGCGATGATGGGCGAGCGCCGCGTCGCGCGCGCGAGCAGGGTGCAGTACTTTTCGTAGCCGACCCCTGAGCGGCTGCGCCTGGAGAGTTGGGATGAATAAGGCCCGGGCGCGCGCCGGGCTTGACGCGTCATCATCGCTCGTCATGAGAGCCGTGAGACGTGGAGACATGAAATAGCGTGGACATGAGAAGCACGAGGAGGACGAGGACGTCGCGAGCGGAGGGATCTATGGCATAGGGAAAGGGGCGGCGGAGAGAGGAAGGAGACGATGGCGTTTCTACAGTCATTGTGAGCCGACCATGACCTTGAGGACGGGGTTGCCCTCTTGGTCGCGACCGCGAGCCAGGAGCTCGAACGCGCGCGGGGTGTCCTTGAGCTCGAAGCGGTGCGTGATGATCTTCTCGATGTTCGGGAGCTTGCCCGACGCCAGCAGCTGCAGCGCGGTGGGGTACGTGTGCGCGTAGCGGAACGAGCCGTGGATGTCGACCTCGCGCGTCGCGGCCGCGGAGATCGGGAGCGTGACGTTCCGCGAGCCCATGCCGACGAGCATGACCTTGCCGCCAGTGACAGCCGCGTGTATTGACATCTGGATGCACGGCTCGGCCCCAGTGCACTCGAAGACGATGTCGAAGCCGTCGGGCATGTTGAACTCGGTGAGCGCGGCGGAGATGTTCTCCTTGGCGCGGCGCAACGCGTCGTCGGTCGTCTTCGCCTTGTCGGCGACGGGCAGGCAGTAGACCTGCTCTGCGAAGCCCTGCTCCAGGGCGAAGTCGAGACGCGTCTGGTTGATGTCGATCGCGACTACGCGCGACGCGCCATATGACTTTGCGAGTGCGCAGGCGAGGAGGCCGATCGCGCCGACGCCAAAGACGAGGACGGATGATCGTGACGCGGGGGTGAGTTCTGCGCGGCGGGATGCGTGGAGGAGGACGGAGAGGGGTTCGGCGAGGGCAGCTTGGTCGAATGTGCAGTTGTCGGGCATTCTGACGAGACGCGAAAAGACACACGTGTAAGCGGGGATGGTCTCGGCACGTGTTCGGGTCGGAGGAAGAGTGGTATGTGGCAAGCGAAGCGCGGGATAAGGCTCGGAGAAGAACACTCACGGGTGGAGGACGTGTGCGGGATGGTTCATGCGCTCTTGGAGGGTACCGTCTGAATGGGGGAAGGTCTTTGCTGACGAGCAGAAGCGCATGTTCTTGCAGAGGTTGTAGCGACCCTTGGCGCAATAGGAGCAGCTGTTGCACATGATGCCGGCTTCGATGGCTACTCGCTGGCCAGGGACGAGGTGCTTAACCCCGGGACCGACGGCGGTGACGATGCCTGCTGCTTCGTGACCGAGGACGAGTGGAGCCTGGACGACGAAGTCGCCATTACGGCCGTGTGCCCAATAGTGCACTAGAGGAGGGAAGGGTAGGAAAGTGAGTTACGAAAGAAGTAGCGGATGAGGAGGACGGAGAAACGTACAGTCGCTGCCACAGAGGCCGGTGGCCATTACGGCGACCTGAGCCTGACCTTGGTGTGGGGGCCAGAGGGTGCGTTCCTCGAAGCGCATGTCCTTTGCCCCATGGAGGACGACAGCGTGCTGAGTTGGGAGGGCGATGGGAGACATTGTTGGTGGAGGAGAGGATGCGAGCGGCGAGGGGCGTCTTACGGCAAAGAGAGGCGACAAACGGCCGCCTTTATACTAGTGTAAAGGTGCGATCTCGTGAGGAAGGCGTTCGCCCGTGTCCTCAACTGGACCGTGGTCTGCATAGAGCCCTCGCCCGGTCCGACCGCCCGCTCCCGAAACCCACCTGCCTGATCGCCTGTGGCTTAGTCAGCACGCTGGACCCTGAGACGGGTTCTTGCCTTCACCTCTCAGACTCTGTCGCCCTCGCTCTCCGACGACGCCTACACACCCCTCCTCAGCTGCCGCCTCCCAGCCCTTCTCACACCCTCCGCGAGCCACTTTTGCACCTTATCTCATTCAGTGCCTCCTCTTTTTTCGCCCTTGCCGCCCTCCATCAGGCCGTCCCAAGTTGGCAGTCAATTGACGCCATGCCCGTATCTTGGACCTCGCGCCGGACATCCGATCCGGGGAAATTGCCGACCGCGCCAGACTGACCATTTCCAGCGCGCCTTCCGGTTTGAGTCATGACCTCCTTCCACCTCCTCCTGGCCCAGACATGAATATTTAAGCTGTCCCGGCCCCGCCATGCCTTCCTGCGTCGCTCTGATTCCATCGCAGTCGCAATCGCCGCAATCGCACAGGCAGCAGCCGCAATTCCACCCCAGAGGTCGCCCGTGATGGACCCCACCCCATCTGTCCCCGCCCCGCAGCTCTTCTCGCTTGCAGGGCAAAATGCACTCATCACAGGCGCCACGCGCGGTATGTTCGTTCTTTCTATACAGTTTCCACACCCAGAAAGCTTGTCCTTTCTCCCAAATCTCAAATCTCTGACGTACAGGGCCCCGCTCGCCTTTTTCTTCTTATCTCCAACAGGCATCGGTGCTGCTTGCGCCATTGCTCTCGCTGAAGCCGGAGCGAACATCTGTCTTGTCCGCAGGCCTAACTCCACCAACGATGAGACTGCAAATGCCATTTCTGCAGCAGGACGTACGGTCAAGATTGTCGAGTGCGACCTCGCAGATCTTGACGCCGTGAAGGGCCTCTTCGCGAAGGCGCTCGACGCCATGGGAGGAGAAATCCACGTCCTCGTCAATTGCGCTGGAATCCAGCGGAGATCCCCGGCCGTGCAGTTTGCCGAGTCGGACTGGGACGATGTGCGTGTTCTCCTGCGCCTCCCCGTTTTTCCCGCCTGTGCCTTTTCGATTATTTCTTTCTTTTCATTTCAGTTTTGAGTTGTTTCTGACACTTTTGCGGCTTCTTACTGACCCCCGCTGTTCTCCCTGTCTTTTTCCACGCATACACTAACATCTCCTCTTCCGGCCGCCGCACATCACCCGTCCTCGTTGGCCCGCGACTCCTCCCCTACCGCCGCCTTGGCACCCATCCGCTCATCGGGTACCTCGACTTCCCACCTCCCCCGATCCCAATCGTCTCTCTCCGTGACCGTGGTCTTCCCGCACGTGTATCCGCCCATGCACGCTGGGAATGACGCCGTTCATGTGTCCTTCTTGGGATACGTCACCTGCTCATCCTCGTCTGTCGCCTACCGCTCTCTGACGCGTGAACCTGCGATTCTGCCGTTTCAAATCTTTGTTCCTCGTCTTATCGTCGCTTCTCCTCCATGGCGTGCTCCCCTTGGTTCTCGATGCTGCCCTGGTGGTCATCACACCTTGGGTTTCTTTTCGTTGGCGCATCGCCGGATGTTTTCCATGCTCGTCATTTCCTATCGCGTTCCCATCTCCTCCAAATCCACGCATCCCTGCCTCGTCTCTCAATTCGACGTTACTCGCCTCCCGCAACGCGCGTTGGCCTTCTCGTTCGCTGCTGCGCAACATTATATGCGTCGTGTATTCGTCACGCGCGTTGAAACGCCTCGCCACAATCGTCATGCGGACCAATCCTACCCCATTCCTGCGCACCGCTGTTTTTCATGCGCAACCGTTCGCTGATCCCTGATCGCGGATCGGGCCATCCCACCTCTACACTGTACCTTCTTTGTGGGGTCCCGTCTCTCAATCTCGGCCATGCGATACGTCACCGTGTTTCCGCGTTCGTCTGCTCTGGCCGCTTCTGGCCAACGTTTCGATCTTCGCGCTCGCACTTTACCGTCCCTCATACGTACAATCGCCGCTACGCCAAACGCACCAACGATCTGTGGCCGACCTCGGTGGTACCCGAACTATCGCCGGCGTCC
Source organism: Ganoderma multipileum BCRC 37180 (assembly GCA_000338015.2). Classification (NCBI taxonomy): domain Eukaryota; kingdom Fungi; phylum Basidiomycota; class Agaricomycetes; order Polyporales; family Polyporaceae; genus Ganoderma; species Ganoderma multipileum. The sequence goes on from BACB01000607.1 coordinate 14,447, forward strand.
GCGACACGCTCGTGCACCGTCCATCGCGCACATCTTCACATTCATTTGCGCAATCACGTTCGCGCCTGCCATTTTGCCGCCTGTTCGAACCCTGCGCGGTCGCGTGCGGTTTCGCCGGCGACGCGCTGCGTCCGCGGACTCGACCCATCCTCCTCCTGCCTCCCCTGTTGCTGCTCACGCCACCCCTTCCCCACCATCATACCCCGTTTTCGTGTTGGTTGCGCTGTCTCGTCCCCCGCTGCTCTCACCCCGCAGGTCCTCAACGTGAACCTCAAGTCCGTCTGGCTCCTCTCGCAAGCGGCCGGCCAACACATGGTCCCGCGACGCCGCGGGAAGGTCATTAATTTCTGTTCACTCCTCACATTCCAGGTGAGCAACGGCACAGCTGGGATTGTCGGTCGCAGCTGCCTCTCCTGCGCAACCCCATCCCCAACCCCTGCAGGATCGGGCCCCCCCTTCTCTCTCGCTCTCTCTCTGTGTCACCCCACTTCACGACATGTGCTGACAAGAACCTTTTTGTCCCCCCCCTTCCTCGCCTCTCTACACGATTACAGGGCGGGTTCACCGTGCCCGCGTACGCGGCGGCGAAAGGCGCGCTCGGGCAGCTCACGAAGGCCCTCAGCAACGAATGGAGCAAGGAGAACGTCCAGGTCAACGGGATCGCTCCCGGCTACATCGCAACCGACATGTGAGTCCCCCCCACACGGATTAACCTCTGTGGTATCCTATCCTGCGCCGCGAGATGGATGGGCTCGGGCGCTCTTTTTCGGTTTTGCCTTTTGTCTCGCGTCGCGACGTCTCCAGGCGCACGGTACAGTCGTAGCCTTTAGGCTAGGAGGCGTGCGATCCACGGCGAGTTGCGACCCGCGAGTCGCGATTTGTGATTTGCGTCTCGCGGTTGGGCTTCTCTGCCTGCACGCGCGGCCGGGTTCTGGTATTTCCTTCCATCATTGCGTTCCGCTCCCACTTCCACTGTTGTTTCTATGTGCGGGGGCGCGCGGCTCCGTGACCCGCTCCTCCGCGCCGTGCTTCCGTGCTCTCCTTTGTCCATCCCTTGTCGACATCCGTCGTTCCGCGCTCTCCGTTCTTCATGTCCCGTTCTCCGAGTATCAGTGCTGGAGCACCGCCCATGTTAGCACTCTTTCAGGGGGGCGGGACGGGGCGCACTGCCGCGTTGGAAGTCTGCGGCAGCGTGGAATGGACGCGAACCTGTCCCGGGCGGGGCACGTAAGTAGTACAGTTCGTGGCGTGCGGGCGCGGTGGTACTTCCCCCATGAAGTAGCACCTTGCTGCGAAACCTTACCTACAACTCGACGGTTTGGACAGGGACCTGGGCGTTTTTGTTTCCTGGAATGGATGTCCATTCCACCCCACGGGGCCGATAAGTTTTCGCTGGACGGTCGGGTCTCCTCTCCACCGCCTGCGGGCTGGTGGGGTTCAACGCTGCTTCTGGCCCCTCGCGTCTGTCCAGTATCCACGCTGCCGTCATTTGGCGTCGTTGGGGTGGATGAGCTCCGCCTTCCGCCCCTTTCATCATTCATGAACAGGCGGTGGTACGGGAGGGTGACCTGATACACGTGTGATGCGCACGCCCGCCGCAGCGCCCCGCGTTCATGGGGCCGCCGTCTCCAGAGATGGAAGCAGGGATGCACGCCCGCGGTCGGGTTCTGCTCGGCCGCGCCCCGCAAGCTGTTCGGCATCTGTGCGGAATGCGGTGTGCAGCGCAACACAAATGAATGCGCAATAGGCAACGTGTAGCCGCGAGTCGTGGTATGGTCTGCGCCAGGCAGCTGGTCGGCCTGACGGCGGTCGTCGGTCGGTCTTAGTCATGCTACTTACTGTATTTCATTCATTCTGTCCTCTTCTTGCGGAATACACGGACGACCACCCTGACACCTTGCACCCCCGCAGGAACGAGAAGCTGCTTCAGGACCCCGTGCGGCTGCGCCAGATTTCAGAGCGCATCCCCGCGGGACGGTGGGGCGAGCCGCGCGACTTCGCCGGCCCTGTCGTCTTCCTCGCGAGCGCTGCGAGCCAGTATGTGTGCGGCGAGGTCCTCGTCGTCGATGGGGTGAGTCAGCTCTCTTTTTCCCGTCATTTCCGGCTTTGTGGATTTTCGTCCATGCGCCGGTACCTGGACTTTTCACTTTCCGGTTTGGTCGACGGCCACGGCGGGCCGGACCCACCGACGTGCCTTCGGTACATATGCATGTGCAAAATATGCTGTGCCATGGCCCACGGTGACGGGGTGATTGGGCTGCCGATTGTGAAGAGTCCAGCTGCTGCGTGCGGGCGAATGCGGGATGGACTGAACGCTGACTGCTCCACTCTCGGTGGCTTTTGCTGCTGCCCCCTCTCTCTCGTAACTTCCAGGGGTGGATGGGACGGTGAGCACACGCTGTGGCTCACTGGGAAGGAACGCTAGGGCGTCGCCGGACCTTGGGGAGAAGAAGCTGCGAAGAACGCCGCTAGGCCGCCTGCGGAAAGAACTTAGAAGATGGGGAGGAAGGACTGCCTGTATTCTTGTAGTCGATATGCCAAATGCAACACGTCCCATGGCCGTACCACGTCCCCCAGACGCTGTCCCGATGACATATCGTCGGACACCCCCACAGACCTCGAGGTCCGCCGTCTGGTCGGACATACTGTCCCACCGCGCGGTCGATCCTTGCTCCGTTCTTGTGATTCTCATCAAGTACTGGATGATGAAAATGTTTTTGTTGCAACTTTGTCGGTCAGGACGGAATTCTGTTGGCGCGGACCCACGCACATGCATCGCAACTATTTCGCAACACGCTCCCCCATGGGGATCCTCCGGCTCGAAGAACGCCGTGCTCCACTCGCCGTCAACCTGCCGCTCGACGTTCCCGCCTGTAGGTCATCACGACTCACTGGAGCCGCCGTAAAGCTGAACCGCGGCCGTCGGTTGACTCGGACGCTGGACCTCAACACTCCATCCAACGACAAATGCATGAGGCGGCATTTCGGAGCTCGGACCGAGATCCTGGGCGAGGACGGGATCGTGTAGCGATCGAGCAACGTACTTACCCGTGAGGCGGCGCTGCGCGTTGCTTATTGCTTAGCCGACGCCCGATCATTGCCAATCTTCCTCCCCTCACAAATTGGTGAGGTCGAGGGCGCGGACTCCCCCCCGACGACTCCCCGACGGCGGGGTGCGATTGGCTGCATGCTCGGTTGTCGAACGGGAGTGCGTGCGGTCCGGGGGCCCGTCGTCCTCGTCAGGAGTTAGCAGATTGAGAGCCGCTTGGGTGTGCTCCACTCCGCCTGGATGATGTGTGATATGTGCAGTGATAATCGTGAGGCAGCTATTTGTGCGACTGCCCGGCGTATTTTACTCGGACTTGCTGATCGTTGTACTCGAACGACGCGGAAACTTGTGGGACAGGTCCAAAGTGATCCCTCACCTTCGTCACTATGGGTTTTGTTTTCCTTTATTCCCTGGGAGATCGAGTCTCGTCAGAGCGGAATGTTAGATCATCA
>BACB01000608.1:0-28506 GCA_000338015.2 Ganoderma multipileum BCRC 37180
TGCGACCTCTCTTCAATGTTAATGCACACGCAGGACTACCCGAACGCCAAGCCAGCGCCACAATGACCTATACCATCTTTCTTGGAAACTGTAGCCCGCCGCCACTGTGGCACACATCAGGGATGCACCGGATCGTCCTACTTGCGCAGCACCGTCGAGCATAACTCCGTACAAAATCCAAACAAAATCAGTGTCTGTCTGACGAGAGCTATCGAATACTACGACACCTGCAAACTAGAAGGATCGTTGATTACTTATGTCCTTGCAGGCTCGCCAAAGCCTCTCTGACCTGAACGTCAGTTTAACGGCGAGCAGACGCACAATTCCGTCGGGCGCTCGCGCTCCCCCCCAGCAGGGATGTCCCGATCCAAAAACACGAGGGCGGGTACACAGGGACCTACGTCCGACAGCTCTAGATCTAATCACGCCAGTAATCACTTACCGCGACTTGATCACTTGAGGGCCGCGAAGGCTGGATGAACTACTATGGGAAGGAATGCGGCCTGTTGCCCTCCCGTACACCCTATGGATCGACTGTCATCCCTTGTCCGTATATGGTCAGCAACGGAGACTACGTACACCCTGCAAGAGAGGGCGTCCAATCGTCCGATACGCACGCAGGGTAAAGCGTGTACGTTCTCGCCCCCACCATCACTCACACGTCTAGAACTGAGAAGGACAGAACGTGAGTGCAAGCTATCGATGTACCAGCGGTTACTCACACAATGCAGCGAGTGAGTCTCTTGGCCGGTGGCACCGCACACACGTAGCTAGAACTTGGGGTATCGGAGAATCTAGAACAGCGGTCGCCTCGCCCACAATCCAGCCCTATCTGTATCCTGATAGCACTCACCTGACAGATTTCTCCGCGACATCGACGGCGCCCCAGACAGAAGTTCCGCAGAGCTTCGTGGCCCTATCCGTGACCTTGCGCTCTGAGGCCAGAACACACACACGACAATGCGGAATGAGGAGAGGACTCACGGCGGAGCACCAGACATGACGACGCGGAGCTGAGGCCCAGATCCGCTCCCATGTCGTCCTATCCCATGCAATCTGCTCGACGGGGATGGGAAGAAAGCGCGCCATGCAGGCGGTCCAGACATCTCTCGGAATCGGAGAGGACAAGGATCAGGATCAGAGAAAGAAGAAAGGAAGACGGAAGCGAGCCCAGCGCGTTCCGCCGACATCGCACAAAGAAGCGACGGGCTGTTCTCTCTCTTCTGTTCTTTCTCCTCTGGATCATCGTCCTCCTGCGGAACGCCAGCCAACTGGAAAAGGGTGGGGGGGCCGAGACGCACAGAAAGCCAATGAGATCCCCTCCCCCCACCTGTGGGGGCACAACGAGGGCGTCATGTGCCCGCGGATGCTCGTCGTCCGCACGTTCCAGGCGAAGACGTGCGCCGGTGGGGGGTCAATCCGAGCGACGGGGTGCGCGGTGTGTCGTGTGCCGGGGGCGAGAATGTCCTTTCCAGGGTTGTGGATCGCGCAGAAGGCTCTGACGCGCGGCTTCTCGACCCTCCCTCTAGGCTCCAGGCCCCGCGTGCGGCGTCATAAACTACAGCCTAAAGCGCGGAACGCGACGATGTCGTTAGACAATTTTCCCGGGGAACGCTGATCTGAGGAAATCCGTACCGACAGAGGGGAGGCTGGAAAACGGAGGCAAACGCCACAAGAGGCACGCCCTCGGGCTGCCGATGTGCGATTTGTCTGTCATTCCTCCCCCCGGAAGGATATCGATCCTGGCTGATCCTGGCCACAACGCCTGGTAGAGCAGGATTCATAAACAGGGAGTTACACCTCGTTTTGCCCCGACACGGAAAATTTTTGCGTACTGCGAAATGTCTTTCTTCCGTCCTCAGTCCAAAGCATTAGCGGCGGTAATTGTCAACAGAGGCGGTCAGCTTTACGGCAAGGAACGATCGCGCGCCCGTGCGGTAGCTTGTTGAAAGAATCGTACTTCCATTGGCAGCGACACGGCCACTCCACCATCCCAGGAGGCTGAGAATTGCAGAAGCCGCGAGGGCATGTGACGCCCATATCGCTGTCGGCGAGAAGGCCATGCCAGAGAAGGAAGCCGAGAAGCCGATGCCGGGAGAGCGAATGCGCCCGGGCTTGCGTCTCGCGGTCGGACGGCGAACGTAAGAAGACGCTTGCAACGAGGCGGGACGCCATGATCTTCAGATGGACGGCTGAGGCACGAGACGGCCTCGCGAGCGGGGAAGTGCTCCCAGGTTCTGGAGAGTGGTGCATGTGAGCTATCGGCAGTAGAGGACGTGTGTGAACCCTGACTAGCGTGTTCTTGAGTGCCTTCTAGATGCGCCGTGCACTGTGGCGCATTGCAAAGTGTTAGAACGAACGCAGCGCAGAACGCGGAGTGGAGTTCCCATACAGATGGGTGCGCGATAGCATACGCCGAACGAACGATCGAACTGCAGATCCTCGCAGGAGTGCTCGGACGGAATAGGCATGCTCTGCTCCGCTAACACGCAATATTTCCATGGTGATACCGGGGCGATAGAAGCCCAGGGGGCCAAATGACCGCGAAGAAGCACGAGTGCTCGTCGAGTTCCATCAGGTGTATCAGGGCGTGTCGCAGCACCTACCTTGCTGGGATGCTCGCCGCCCCCTAATCGGGCGAAGGTGTGGCCAGGCGACGCTCGCCTGCACATTGCAGCCCGTGATCTTCAGGGATACCGTATTTCCGGGGTGCGGTAGATGTAAGCCTGCTCTGAGACTTGCCTATTCTCGAATAAGGGCATGCCGGGCTGAGAGAGATGGGAGATCAGCAAAACGTCCTAGAAAGTGTGCCACGACAGAGCCAACGAGGCTGGCCAGGGTCTACAGTTTTCCCTGTCGGTGTGAACACCTGGCGCGGGTGCAAGGAGCCAAGGCATTCAATCGCGCTGGCTAGCCTGCTAGGTCAGCCCCACTACTCGTCTCAGGACGCACCTGCAAGAATAGAGCCAATGGGAAGCGGGAGGTAAGCGACGTGTTGATGATTGAGAACATGAATGCGGAAGAAGTGGAGTGAGAAGGACAGCCTTCCAGGAGAGTCTGGGCAGCGCACGCCGTCGGGCGGTGCGCGTTGGTGGTTTCCGAGCGGTCTAGAGTTGATAACATTACGTGCAGCATGGGCAGGTGGGCGGGCGAGAACGAGAGGGCGGGCTGGACGCGGAGGTCAGAAGCAGGGAAGAGAACGGTGTGCCATGGATAGTCGGAGCACTGGAGTCGCTATTATAATACAGGGGGTCAAGACTGAACCAGATAGAGATGTACAGTCACCGCAATACTCGAATGTCATCGGCCGTCGTGGAACATATCGTATGTCATGAGAGACCTTGACCACTACAGCGGACTTGCGCGAGACCCAAAGCGTACTCGCCACGTCGAGGTTCGTCCCCAGGGGTGGGGTAGGAAGGGCACGAGGGCATGGCAATGACCACCGCAACGCTGCCATCGCGGCCATCTTGCTCTATCGTGTCTTCTGTTGGAGTAGGGTCCTTTGTTCTCCTTTTCCAGAGCAGACATCTTTGGGATGGATTGGAAGAGAGGGAGCCATGCGGCAGGGGCCCAGAACGTCGTGTGAGCGCGAAGCCGGGCACACAAGCATAGCGCGCGATGGAACGCACCTGGACTTCCACTTCCACCGCCTCGTGTGCGTAGACGTTCCAGCGGAATCGGGGCTGTCCGCGGAACTGAGACGGAGTGCCAACGGCTGCGAGACGTTCGTAATTCCGACTGCTCACAACGTAATAGGAGGAGAGGGATACTTGCTCGCAGGTGCTCCCATGCGCTCTCCAGCGCCCCCGTACTCTTCACAACGTCCCGCACGCACACGTCCCAGAGCTTCGGCATGGGCTGCTGGCCGATTTGCGCCAAGCGGACTTCGTCGTGGGTCTGAAAGATGCCGAACCGCGTTGCGAGCGACCTCCGGATGCGTGGCCAGGCGATCCCTCCTGTAACACCGAGCGCGAAGATGCACAGAAAAGCGACGAGGAACGCGAATATGAGCGTCGACTCCGTGGAGGGCCCATCGTCAGCCATGTCGGGACTCCGAACGGTGATGAAGGTCGGGAGTAGAGTGTGCTGCGCCCGATATCAGCCAGGCACATCGGCGACCCCTCTCGGAATGCTGAGCGGAGCGCCAAGCCTCGGAGTCCGTGTGTCATTCCGTTGTCCGCCTCCGGTAAGCCATCTCGGGTCGTCTCTTTGGTCACTCAGCGACCTTGTACTGTATCAGTACCAGGCTATCCGATCTTCACATCTACTAAATAACCAGCCACAACTACAACAGCAATAGCAACAAGTCTAAACGCCTGCCATTTTCTTGAGTACCGCGAACTCTTGTTTCCCGGTGGCCTTGCAGAGCGCGTGGAACATCGTGTTCGGGTTGGCGAGCAGGGCAGCGGGGGTATCGAACTCGACAATCTTGCCCTGGTCGAGGAGTATCACCTGTGCGCCCGCGGCAGGCAGATTGCGTTAGAGATTCCGTTCCGGAGCGCGGGTGCGTGCGGAAGCGGAAAGGCTTACCCTGTCGTAATCTATGACCGTTCTCAGACGGTGGGCAATCGTGAGTATCGTGCTTGACGCGAATTCCCTGAGAAAGAGTGAACAGATTGGGGTCAGAGATCGGTTGGGGCAGATTCGCCTCCGCGCGCGCGGACTGGCCGAGCGGCGAGGGGCGAGCGGAAGGAGATCGTGGACTCACTGTCGAATCGTCTTTCCGATAAGCTCGTCCGTGGCATAATCGACGCTGCGTGCGGGGAGAGGGAGGGGGCCTCGTTAGACCTCATGTAAGCCGGGATGCCATGAGAATGAGCGGTACCTTGCAGTCGCCTGATACAGCAGGTGGCCCCGATCAGCACCTCGTCTTTCCCCATGATCGCGTTGTCTGGCACCGAACACGCACCTCGTCCATCAGAAGCACTTTGGAACGTTTCAGGATCGCGCGAGCCATGCAAAGCAGCTGCTTCTCGCTGTCATGTCATTGCCACACATGCGCCGGCGTGGGGGGTCAGTACGAGGATCGGGTACCACGAAGACCATGAATCGGAGATCACGACGCACCCGGTGGAGAAGTTTTCGCCGCCTTCGGACACGGGGGAGTCTAGATTGCGGAAGACATTTACGTTTACACCCTCGTTTTCTTCCGCCGTTACTTCTCCAGTCGGAATGAGATGCACCCGTCGGAGCGCCTCATACTGCGGAACACCATGAGCACGACTTCGCGGAGAGCACGACGAACCGCACACGTACAATCTCGGCATCCTCGTATTCATCGAAGACGTCAAGGGTCGATCGGAGCGTGCCACTCAGGATGGTAGGATCCTCTGAAGAAGGCACACGACATGAGCAAAAAGGTGGCGGAGCGACGACGGGTCATATTCACGCGGAATGATTGTGAGCTTGCTCCGGAGATCGGTCAAGCCAATCTTGGAGATATCCAACCCGTCGATGAGGATCCGGCCCTCCGTTGGTTCCACGAAACGGAAGAAGGAGAGCGCCAAGGTACTCTTCCCCGATCCAGTGCGACCCAGAACGCCGACTTTCTCACCAGGGCGAATCTCAAAAGAGAGCTTGTGGAGCACGTTTGGCAGGTCGGGCTGTCCAATCGTAGCGCAGACACAGGCAGGTCAGGGTCCACATTCCAGAAGCCTGGGGCGCGAGGAGAGGGAAGGGACGAACCGCGTATCGGATGACGAGATCCTCGCATTTAATCTCCCCGTTCTCGGGCCAGGACGCTTGGGGGCGCGGTTCGATGAACTCTGGCGGCTCCCGCGGAAGCTCTGCGAATTCCTTGACACGTTCCACAGCAACCTGGAACGCGGCCGTTAGGGCGCTCGCATGACGACGAACGGGTGGTTTCTCACCATGGACTGCTCCAGACCCACGAAGCGACGGACCTAGTGGAAGCCTGTCATTCGATCGCCTAGCGCTGGGATACCTATAAAAACTTACCATCCAGAGAAGCTATCGAGGCATGGTTTCAATTCATGCGCGTGCGTCAAGAGGGGGAAGCACTCACATCGCCGAGAAGGGAAGAGGCGAACGCGAGTGCGAACCCAGCGAGTGAGGCGTCGATGCTCGGGCTCATCACGGAGACCAGCGCGGTCAAGGCCACGACGACACTTGAGAGAAGAAGGAACCGAACGGACAGCCAACGGTTGACTGAACCATATTGTGGGTCAGGATTGGACTTCTCCGCCAACCCTAATTGTTCGGACTCACCTCCCCACATCCAGTAGAGCGGGTTCGCATTCTAAAGGCAAAGCGTTGGCGGTCATCATACGGTAATCTAGAGTGGATCTCGTACCGTATCGGCGCAACGCATCATGTCGCGCAGGAACTTCGATGACGCGCCAAAGGCACGAACGACGGCGACACCCGCGATCGTTTCACCATAGATTGAGTATAGAGGGGACCGGGTGACGGAATCTGCGCAACGGGGTCAGCGGAGCCGGATCGGGACCGTGAGGAGATCCCGAGGGTGCGCAGGAAGGCACGTACCTAATCTACGCATGTCACGGGACGTCTGTCCATAGACCTTTCCAGAGAACGCGTCAATCTCGAGCGGCGCGCGGCTGTCGTCACGCAACGTACCTTGCCAACTATACGCGTGCGAAGAATGGTAAGCGACGCACAGCGGGAATGGTTAAAGATACTTACCACTAAAGTAAATGAACCCGAAGAAGATGCCAGCGATGAAGAACGCAGGTCCGCCGACCACGGACACAGTGACGAAGGTTGTAGCGACAGAGAGACCGTTGATGACGCTGCGTCCAAAGTTATCAGGGAGAGAGCTGTCGATGCCTATTCAATGGCATGTTAGTCTGAAAAGGCCGTAAGCGTGGGTGCCGAACTTGCCTTCGAAGTCCTTTCCGAAGCGGTTCAAAAGACGGCCACGCGAAACAGTGTCGTGGAACCGAATGTTTGCAAAGAGGACACCCTCCAAAAGCCCTATCACGACTATTGAACGCCGTTGTCCATGATACCAACTAAAGTCACTTACTCTTATAAAGCACGACGGAGGCATGGATACCTCCATGGTCTGTTCAAAGCGCATGAGGGACGTCATTTCGGTCTATCAGCTGGTCACTTACAAAGAACGAACCACCGCCCAGTGGTAAGGACCAATCCTACAAATAGATCAGATGGAAAAAACCTGCCGAGAAAATGATGGGACAAACCGAAAGCTGTGATCTATAGCTCCTCCATCAGTTCATCCTTCAAAAACCAGTTACAGGAGGAACCTACCGCCGCGTACACCCCAATGTAGAACGAAGGAGACCTCGGCTCCGCGCTCACGTACGCCCCAGACCACACCCGCAACCAGCCGTTCTCCAGCACCGGACTGAGCGCTGCCAGTCCGAGCGAGCAGACAAAAGAAAGCCAGTACCCATACGAACCGCATGCCGTGAAGTATGCCGCCCAGATGTCCTTGCTGATCCGTCCGACGGCGCGTTTCTCCTCTTCAACCAGCTTCCTCGGCGCCTTTTGCTTCTTGTCCGGCTTCGCGTCTCCATTCGTCGCAGTCGCCACAGCCGTCGAGCTCGTCTCGGAATCGACGGCGGACTCCTGGTGCATGACGTTCTCTGCGGCGTCTTCGATGGCGACTTCCTCCTTCTTTTCCGCTGCGGTGTCGTCTTTGTCTTCCGCAGCGTGCTCAGACTGGATGAGTGTCTTGAGGACGCCGGAGGACTGCAAGCCGTCGTAGTTGCCGGAGTACTGGACACGGCCATTGTCGAGCGACACGATGTACTTCGCACCGGGAGCGCAAAGCTGGACATGGTGCGAGACAAGGACCACCGTACGGCCACGCATCAAATCGCCCTTGAGGCATTCGTTATAGAGATGGTGTGCGGTATGGGCATCGACTATTAACGCGTCGGATTAGAGCTCGATCAACAAGAAGGTGAGGAGAACGCACCAGCAGAGAGCACATCGTCCAAGAAGAGCACCGACGCGCGAGAATAGACCGCGCGAGCGAGCGACACTCGTGCCTTCTGACCGCCCGAAAGGTTGACCTGTCGTGCGTCGCAATCAGTTCCCCCATTCCGGCTCCTCGTAAAGTGTCGATTGATAGACTCACTCCGCGCTCTCCAATCTCCGACTGGTCGCCGTCCTCAAGGATCTCGAGGTCGCTCAGCAGAGCGCACACCTCGAGCGTTTTCTGGTACCGTTCCTCCACGTACGGGAGGTCAAACAAGATGTTGTCCCGGATCGACGCGTTCCGCAGCCACGCCGTCTGCGGCACATACGCGCACGCGCCCTCGACGACCCACTCCTCCTCGGTCGCCTTCTCGCCCGCGAAGCGCGCGATGATGTCCGGGGGCGAGCGCGGGCAGAGCAGCTGGCCGGAGAGCAGGTCCGCCTCGCCGAGGAGCGCGAGCAGGAGCAGCGACTTGCCGCTGCCGAGCTTGCCGCAGATGAGGGAGAGCTCCCCGATCGGGAAGTCGAGCGAGAGGTCCATGAGCACGAACTTGGTCTTGGGCGTCGCCGCGACGGATGGTGCGGCACTGCCCCGCGAGCGGTCTTGCGGCCAGGTGATGGTGGCCGACTGGAGGGCGATGGGGTGCGCGAGGCCGTCCAGAGGGGGAACTGGCGTGACTTCCGCACCGTGCAGATACTTCTCGATACGGCGGAGCGAGACGGCTCCTTGGAGCAGGTTGATCAAGGTTTCCGGGAGCGCGTTCAAAGCGAACTTCATCTCGTTAAAGACTGCAAGATGAGTTAGTCCGACCATTCAGCCTTCACGTACAGTGCAGTCGAATGGGCTCACCGCTGATAGAAGTGAATGCAATCGATGGCGTTAGGACTTGCTTCCGCACGATGGCGAAGTGCCAGAACGAAACAAGGGTGACCAAGATAGGAGATCCATTCCTGTAAACATGTCAAGACTCGCAGTGCGAACATGGAGGCACGGGATGCTCACCAAATCGCATTCCAAAGCACCTCAATGGTATAGTTGAGCTTCTGGTACTTAAGCTCGCGTTTCCGCACCTTCAGCACTCTTTTCTCGAAGCTGCGCTCCCAGGCCATAAACTGCACTCAACTCAGCAAACCTCCTCTGCCCATATACACCGCAAGACGCACCTTAAGCATCCGAATACCGCCCAAGATCTCGTTCATAAGCGAAACCCGCTCATCCCTCGCCTTCATCAAGTTCTCCTGCGCCCCAACGACGACCTTGCCCGCAAAGTGGTTCAGCGGCAGGAACAAACACGTCACCGCGAGCCCGAAGAAGCACGACACGCCCAGCAGGCTGTAGAGGAAGAGCGTGCCGATGACGATCTCGATGGGTGCGTCGACGATCGTGAAGAGGTGCCAGGGGAACATCGCGACGCGGTCGACGTCGGTCGTCATGAGCGTCATGACCTGCGCCTTGGACGAGAAGTCGTTCTCGTCGTCCTTCTCGTTCTTATTGCCGTCAGTGTCGCCAGAGGCGGGGGTATCGGCACCTGGGGCAGAGGAGTCGGAGCCCGAGGACGACGCGACGTCTTTGCGCACGAGGGTTTTCTGGAAGAGGATCGTGTTCAGCTGGAGGCGCATCCGCACCTGGAGCGACGTCGTCGTGATGCCCCACAGCTGACCGGTCACTGCATCACCCACATCAGCCAAACAACTCGGCGTAAAACAGAAGGAGACAAGGGTACTCACGGATGTGAGTAAAAGCGTTGCTGACGAACAGCCCCACGCAAAATACGAGTCCCCAGCCCTTGCTCTCACGCAACGGGTCGAGCTCGATGTACCGCACGACGCGCTGCAGGAATATCGCTGGCAGGTAGAAAAGCCCCGCGCACACCATCGCGAGCGCGACGACCAGCACGAGCTCGCCGCCGTTAACCCGCACGAGCCGGTACAGCAGCTCCAGGCCTGAGCCCGGAGTAGGTTTCCACGACCCGATGCGGAGACGGAAGCGGTGCAGGGCGGAGCGCATGAGGGAGTAGATGGCCGTCGCGCGCATTGCGGCCTCGAGGATCGGCAGGTCGCCGATCTCGAGCGACTCAGAGGTGTAGCCGAGCATGACGACTTTGGTGGTGTAGGAGAAGAGGAGGTAATCCCATACGGAGGCACCTGGAGACGGGGCGTAAGTATTTGTTTCTTCAGTTCTGTGCTTAAATGCTCAAAGGGTTCTGAAACGCGAGATATGTTTACCGCGCATCCCAAACCAGTCACAGCGCGCTGTCGGGGGCTCTCCCATTTCAAGAAAGGAAGACCTCCAGCCGCATATACAACTAATCCCCCAACGTTTTTCCACGGCCTAAGGCCAGGTATTGGCTCATCTCTCACTGAACCGCGTTCAGAGCATCAAGAGCACTGTGGTTGAATCCAACAATCGAAGCGCCATAATCGGCCCTGTGAACGCAGGCGTTCTGCGCATTGGGCAATATCCCTTCAGACTGGCACAACCGACGCGCATGACTCGGTAACTGAAACGCCGCTTTCTATTCAACCGACTCGGACTCGGTGCGCGCACTGCACGCTTCGCAGCAACAAGAGCGCTCCAGTCCCCATTCTATCCACACGCAAAGAACAGTGATAAGCCCAGGACACACCTGTGATAGCATCCACATTATCTTCGTACTTGGACGTAATCTGCATCAGCGTCTTCTCCGCATAGATCGCCTCGCTCGGGAAGTGGAGCTTCGGGCCCCGGGGCGTCGTGACCACCACGACGAACGCCGCGACGTACAGCGCGAGCACCGCGTACCACAGGCCCAGTGGCGCGCTCTCCTTCGGCGCCTCGAGGGAGGCTCCCCAGAACAGCGAGGAAGGTGCCGGCGCCACAGGGAGTGGAGACGAGGGCAGGATCGCGGTGGTGCCGAGGAGCATGACGGCAACCCAGGTGAGGGCGGAGATGTGGATGATCGCGCGCTCGTGCGCGCTATACGTCTTGTTGACGGCGCGGCCGGCGATGACGAGGAGGTAGAGCGCGAACGCGGTGTGCAGCGCGTAAACGGCGATGTGTACGCGGGAGGATTCGACGATGGAGAAGCCGAGAGAGACGCTTTGGAGGATAAGGATGGCTCCAAGGAGGAGGGAGAGGAGGAGCTTCCTGAGGCTCATCTGTTCGTCATCGCGTCCAAGAGTCAATGTGAGATTCAGACGTGACATGGGGACGAGGTGACGCACCCGCTTCCAGAACCGCTCCTCGTCTAGAGGCTGCCCGTCGACCAAGTCCTCGGGCTTCGTGACGTCGTACGGGTCGCGCGCGAGCCCCTCGTCTCCGTCTAGTATAGGGAGAACATTTTTGCCTTCTTCGCCCTTGGTGCTTGTGCTTTGGAACGCGTAGAGTGCAGCGCTGCCGAGGAGTGCGATAGAGAGAGCGACGGCGACGTGCAGTTGGTATACTGGCATTACTTCTTGCGCAGTCGTTTTTAGAGCTCTATTGACCAAAGGAAAGTGAGGTTGCAAGCCCAGCACGTTTGCGTTCGAAGGACGGATCTTGAGGGTCTTCGAGGGATCCGAGTCTGGGAAGAGGAAGAGGAAGAGCCCAAGCTGAGCGAATTTCGCGAAACAGGAAGCTCGCAAGATATACGTACCGATCACCACCACCAACTTGCCTCAGCGCCGTCTAGTCAGGTTGAGTCCTCACTGAGACCAACGTCGCGGTCAGAGTCAGAGTTGAGATCTTGAGAACCTGCGCGGTCCCGACGTAATGGCCGTCTGTGAGGCGCTTGAAAGCCCCGGCGCCATCGGCACGGATGACGTTCCACGCGGGCGAATCAGAACCTTCCTGAAACTGAGCTAAGATAAGGCCATGGGCGATGCATGAATAGCTTCCAGCACCTCCGATGAGACAGGGACACAGGCAAATCCACAGAGGATGCCGGAATGAAGACGAGAAGGAGCGTAGACAGGTTGAAATAGGTGAGATCGAGTCACTGCAATTTCAAGGGCTACCTCCGACGTTTGCGGTAAAAAGAAACCCTTTGGCTGAGACTGCTTGCGGAGTTTACGGGATCCGATCGATGATTTTTAGATGTTTGAAGGTGGCATGTACTACGACGATCGGATGGTGTTTTCGATACGCTATACCTTCGATAGCCAAAAGGACTAAAGTAATACTGATCGGACGCGTTGCGTTGCAGTCGCGTTCAGTCACATGTGACCCCACGCGACAGTATGCGTAATGGAGGACCTACGACGAAGAGAAGAGGGCGCGTGGCCGATAGAACTACACAGACTAGTAGAGACGCGAATCTAGGAATCGGAACCAGGTAAGAATACACAGAGCATTACAGAGCATAGTACACAAACACATTCTAGGCTGACTTGACCAAAGCAGGGGGGCCATTCACCATGACAAGTCTGCAAGGCGCAGATACCGAGTCAGTAATTGTATTGAATTCAATCCGATCCTTCGGAGGCTAGCTGACCACCATCCAACCAACGGATCGACACTCACCCATTTTCTGCTTCGCCTTCCGCGTCTCCTCCATCAAGCCCATGACGTGCTTGTCCAACACGTCAACATATTGCTTCAGCGACGTCCGCTCCCAGTCGGAATGGCGCTCCACGGCGGCTGGCGCACCCTCGCCCGCCTCGCCCGCATTGACACTCGGCGCGATCCTGTCCAGCTCGCGCAGCAGCTGATGGACGGTCGGAACCTTCGCGGGGTCGAACTTGTCGATCGTGCGCGGGTCGACGGGCACGCATACCCGCCCTGTCTTCGGGTGGATGCAGAATGGCGCCTTCAGCAAGTGGTTGCGGCGCTTCGAGACCTCGGCGTCGAGACGCGGGTAGGTGTACTGGATGATGATGTCCTCCTTCGCCTCTTTCAACCTCTGAATAAAGCAGTATGAGTACCGAACGTGCGGCGCATCGAGAACTGTGGTAGAGGTGGACCCGGTCCGGAGCATCGATGTGCCGTTATAAATCCATTTGCCTGGGTCTGCTTCGAGCGTTGCAGCCCGCTAGCACGTATCATGCACCCATGGCCGATAGCCAACGAGCATGGACGAGCCAATAACCAAGCATTGTATAGTGAATGGACAGCAGCATATGCCAACCACGAAAGGGGGGCACTCCCAGGTGTCTCCAAAAGGAGTCCCACTTCTCCCGCTCTCGCCAGGACACAGCAGGGAAAACACGTACCGAATTGCGCTTCTTGTCCTTCTCGACCTCGTCCACGAAGTCCCCCCACTTTTCCTCCGACGATCTACCTGGATTGAGCTCCCATTTCTCTTCCAGGTTGCTTCTAAGGTCGTCGTCGGGGATGAGGTGGAGGAGCGCCTTCCAGCCTTCCTCCGATGCGAAGACATCCTGGTCTTCTAGGATGAGCTCGTGGAACACGGGCTTCAACATCGTGTATGCCTGACTACCATCCCCCCACCCCTCTCAGCTTTCCTAAACCCGGGCAACGAAGCGAGACAGGACTCACGAAACACTCGGGGGCAGCTTCCACCCAGGCGTCCGCACGTTCACCTTCTTGTGCATCTCCTTCCCGCCATGGATCACCGTCAGCCACCCCACCAGCGCCCTCCTCTGGTCGTCCGTGAGCTCCAACGCCTCCCGGTCGCTCACCCACAGATGGATACCACGCCGACCCGAATAGACCCACAGGAGGTGGCGGTAGCCGAACTGGTCGCGGATCGCGCGGTCGATGACGCGGACCGCGGCGGCGATGAACGCCCAGCAGCGGTGGCAGATGTCCGCCCCGGAGCAGCACGTGCGGATGGGGTCGTAGTCGGTCATGTCGATGTCGAACACGAGCTCGCGGAGCTGCGGCGTGAACGCGGCGGGGCGGACGGTCTTCCTGTCCCGCGGCTGGAGGCCTTGGCTTTAGCTCTCTCTCGGTGGGGCAAGAAGCATGAGAAGGAGAGTAACGGGATGCGAGACTCACGCGTGCGCTGTAGACGGGCCCGATCTCGAAACGGGTGGGGTTGTAGCTGCAGACCTGTTTCTTGAGCTCCTCCGCGTTCGCGAAGGAGTTGTACCGCAGGTAGACGTCTCCCTGGAGCGTAAATGCGAACTCGCGGTGGGTGAACATCTTGGTAGGAACGTGTTCGTGGTTGAGCCAGGAGTAGATGGACTTGAAGGGGTACAGCCGTCGGTAGAACGCGAGCATGATCTCCGAAGTCACAGGCTCGACCTCTTGCTTGTCAGCAGCCATGATGTGGTTGTGAGTGGTGTGCGAGAGGGAGGGGAAAAGGGGGGAGGGGTGGGATAGCGGTGCGGTACAAGGAGTGAGTCTACGCGTGGCGCGCACAAACATGCATCAGGACGCGTTCGTCACGCTGTGACTTGACGCGAATAGACGCCACCGTCAGCGCTCAAGTGCCGCGAGCGCCGCGGCCGTGAGGAGTATTCGAATGTGTTTTCGTTTTCTTTAGCTTTGTCCCTACTGGCTAGCTTTTTTTCCCATAATATAGCAGGTACTTTGGAAATTGTAGCCTAATAATGTGGTGCTATCTAACTCAAATATCGGGTCCTTTTAGATGCAGTACCCGGAAATATTGATCATATCGTACAGCAGATGCTCGCGAACAAGGAACTGCCCATCCAAGACCCTCATATTTGTGGACCCTTTTCTTCGATCACCGAAACCTGTAGCTTGCAACGTTAGCCGCTGGCATGTATTTTGCCAAAGGCTCTTGGAAAGCACGATTGAACCGTCACTTCATGTGGCAGCAGAGCCCGCCTCGGAACTCCATGTCGACTGCCGTGACCGTTACACGCGGATGTATGCTAGTCCTGGGATATATGGAGTGCCATCTACATTTCGAAGGCCGTGAGTGTTCAATGAGACCTCGCAAGCGCCGCAAACAGAAAGACCAACCTCGTCCGCCTCTGACAGCACAAGCTCCTCCTTCCTGATGATCGCCTCCGCAACCTTGGGTGTCAGACCTGCAAGGACGCGCTGTCCGCCTTCCATTTGCCCAGCAACATCGCCAGCAGGTACGATGCTCCAGGCACGGCCAACACGCCATCGTCCCGTGACATCGAAGTTCCCGAACCACGCGCTCGTCGCGATGAAGAGGTACTGCAGGGACGGGAGCAGGCGGACAATGGAGGCGGCAGCTCCCTCGAGGACTATCTTGGAATGGTGGAGGGCGTCGCCGAACTTGGACCGCGCCCTCGGCTGGGACGGGTTGTCGTAGACGTTGTAGTGCACGACGACGCGGAGGTGGGTGAGCTTCTGCAGCGGCGCGAGCGAGGACGTCATCTTGTCCTGTGGAAGATGACCGCATTTAGCCTGAGTGTTCACACAGATAATACAGCGGTGAAGCGGAAAAGGCACCCACCAGAATGTCACTCCACCCAAGCTCTGTGACCGCCGTGTTGGGTACGTCGGGCATCTGGGTCCCGGCGCCGCCTTTGGTGTCCACCAGACAGAGCGTGAGATGGCTCAGCGTCCGCCCGAGCTCCGCAGGGAAAAGGCCGTCGAATATACCGTACCCGGGGGTGAGCATGAGCGACAGCTTCAAGCGGCGGATCGGGCTGTTGCGCAGGGCCGCTACGAGGTCGCCCTTCGAATACTCGGAACATTGGTCGATCATAACGAGCCCGATCGGACAGTGTAGGTTCAAAACATAGAACATTATCGGTCCGCAGACGAGTCGGTCAAGCTTTTTCCACGCGCGGTCCGGACGGTGGTCTTGCGTACGTTGATTGGCCATCCGTATGTACTCATTGGCACCCGCGAAGTCATCCCCCCGTGACTCGTGGATGCGAAGGGTGCCGTCGAGAGCTGGGAAGAGGTGTTGCAGGATGTCGATGAGTGGGATCCCGTCGAGGGAGCGGATGGTCAGCGAGCGTACGGCGCGGTACTGCGACATTGTGGAGGTAGCCCACCGGTCCAGTTCTCCTGAGCCGAGAAGTAAGAGGTTGCGGAGCTCGAGTTTCTCGAGGGTCGGCGCGAATCGAGGGAGAAACTCCTCCAGAGTGGTGGGGTCCCACTTGTCACCCTTTGGATTCAGGACGTCGACGCTGAGCACGCGAAGAGGGGCACGGACCGCCTGTAAGAGGAGGTACATGTCCATGGGCTCGCCAATCCAGTTGGCAGTCGCCTTATCGAAGATCCAATCATTGCTATGTTGGTACGTGGTGCTTTCAGCGGAAAGCGAGAAGTGTTCTAGGTGAGTACACGATTTGAGGATGTCGAGTAGAAGAGACTCGTCCCCTGTTTGGTTCCCGATCTGGGGACGAAGGGTCTGGTTTCCGACCTTGAGCCACCGGACGTGTGGCGCACGGGCATGTTCGTCAGCGAAAAGGAAGCGGTGAAATCGACGGATAGATGCAGTGCTCGTGAGAGGGATGGTATGGATAGAAAGCAGCTGTTGGATCGCGATAGGGCGAAGGGCGGAGCAGGTGAGGGAGAAAGAAAGGACATCCGAGACGCGAGTAAGAAACTTGCAAACGACGGTCAATACGTCCAGGTTCAGTCCGACGGTCACCATCCTGTGTTCGAAAAGCAAATTAGCAAAGCATCCACTGCCATAAACCTATCAAGCTGGGGCAACCTGCTCTGCTATTCAGTGATCTTGCTACAAGTTACTTATCTGCGGTGGTTCCGAGTCAAGCTGAACAGCACAAACGCGATCGATCCTGGACTGATCCAAACCGATCGCAGTCTTAGATTGAGCGCCAAACGCACTGCCAGCCCGACTGGCCAGAGTGAACCATCCCTGATTCCTGACAGCAAGAACATGCCAGCAAGACCACTGCAAGACCTTGAAGACTACCCTCTCCTCGTGATGAAATAGTGATCTCTTTGCCAACTCGAGAGGATTTCCTATCTCCCGTCTTGCGGTTCGTAGCGTACGGTATGTTCTTTTTTTTTTCGGATCTGCTGTCTGTCCTCATGACTGGATCCTCCGTCGGTTCTTCCGCTACGTTCGACTCTGTCCATCCGTAGAGCCTAAGGTTCGAGGCATGGTTGTTGCGACATGTCGTGCTCGATGAGCAAATGCCTACCGAACGTAGGCAAGGGCTTGGCATTGTCGGGGATCATCGAGCTCCGCAACGGCTCCCGTTGATAGCGCCTGATGCCATGTCGGATGCGGTATGGACCAACTCTGTGCGGCATGTCTCTTCCCCCTTGTGCTCCGAGGATGTGCATCTGCCTCGACGACCACTCGAAGTACGTTCTTGGCACCGAGAAGGGACCGCGCAACGCTCATGCACATGCAGGGACGGGTCCACATCTAGCCACATGCACATGGGATACAAAGGCACAGCGCCTGAACCGATAGTCCTGTCACGACCCACCGTCAAGACTTCGGCTTGGGAATGGATACATCATCCCCATCACGCGCGCGGCGCGTCGCGACCATGCAACAAAAGACGATATAAGGAACGCGGCGGGGGTCGGGCAGCCTCTGCTTCTCGCCTTCCCGCTTCCTTGTGGCCCTTATCGGCACGCCTCGCTTGCAGTTGAAGTCTGTATCGGCCACGATGATTGCGGGTCGCTTCCTCACTCTCCTTTCGACCGTCCTCGCGTCGGTCAAGTTCGCGAGCGCGGACCTTGTTGATGGGCACGGACTCGAGGAACGCGCGGCGACGGACCCTTGCGCCACGATTGGCGGCAAGACGTGGGTGTCGCCCGCGGACGTTCGCGCGTGCTACAAGTCGTTCCCCGTGAACGAGACGGTCAAGGCGAACGTGAGTGCTTATTCCTTCGTGCAGTAGTAGTAATTCCAAGTGCCGGTGTACACGGTGCAGCGGTGTACATGCCATACATGTTTGCTCACTCCCAATTTCCGGCAATAGATCATCGATGTCGTGAACAAGACGCTCGCGTTCCACACATCCGTCAACTACCAGAGGCTCGCGCCCTGGCCGTTCACTCTTGACGTGCATGAGGACTTGCAAAAGGATCTCGCGCGCATCCAGCACCAGACGTACCCGAGCGACTATGATCTGCACATCGACCTCTCGCGCACGCTGAAGCGCCTCAACGACGGTCACTGCGTGTACATCAACTACTGCTATGATTGTGGGTGCTTCCCTCTGCGTAGCTGGCTTTAGAACTGCGAGCACTGAAGCACCGTTTCGCATAAAGCGCTCTTTGTAAACTATCTCCCCACTCCTTTGGTTCTTCTCACTGGTGACTACGGCTTCCAATCCGTGCACATTGCCCCCGAGGCATTCACTGTCGCTACTGCGGAATTCAAGGACGAGGTGCAGACCTGGCAAGATTCCCTCCCTGGCCAACTCAAGGGCCAGCTCGCCTCGGTAAGTTGTTGTTGGTCCCGAAGCGGGCCGCGAGACTGACGACACCGCTGGAATGCATTGAATAGCTCGCTGGTGCGAAAGTGATCGCGATCAACGGCCATAACCCGTGGGTGGCCATTGACGCCAATGCGCTCATTGCTGGCTCCTTCCAGGGCGTTGGCACTCGCCAGAACGGGTGCGTTAGATACATCGAAGGCAACAGAGCGCTGCTAATCACGAGAGCTGTTTGAAGATTCTTCTCGAGCTACAACTCCGGTGCTAGCGGATGGACCTACAGTCTTGGTCAATTCGCGGCACAGTCCCTCCCTCTATCGGACTCTGTCAACCTCACGATCCAGCGCGCCAACAGCTCGAAGATCGAGACCATCTCCGTATGTATCTGTCAGCCCCCGGCTCGACGCATGCACTCTGAGCTAAACTGGTGCACTCCGTAGCTTCCCTACCGCTCGCGGTTCGCCGGCGGCTCCAGCGGGAGCTTCACCGATTCCGCGTCCTACCGCGCGAAGCACTGCGTCGCGCAGCCGGGCACGAACGGCGCCGACTACTACAACTCCGCCACGAAGGGCAAGCGCGCCCTGCTCGTGAACCCCGCGAACAAGTTCCGCCAGGCCCCGATGCCGCCCCCCGCGGAGGAGCGCCGCCACCTGATGAACGTCATGCTCGATACGTCGCCCCAGGTCGACGTCGTGCTCCCGCCCGAGCTCCGCCCGACTGACCCGCAGACGGGCAGCTCGAGCGTGGCGCAGTTCTTCCTGCTCGACGACAAGAAGACGGGCGTGCTCGCGCTCGGGAGCTTCTCGGGCGACTCGTTCGGGAACTTGGTGAACAACCTCCTCAAGGGGTTGCAGGGCCTCAAGGACAAAGGCGCGACGCAGCTCGTGGTCGACATTTCGAACAATGGCGGCGGGTACATCTGCCTCGCCCATGTGCGTTTTCTGCAGTTGTTTCCTTCATCGCATTCCAGGAGGCGAAACTGATGGATTTTGCAGTGGCTCCACCGCATCATCGCCGGCCCCAAGTCTACGACTGAGCCTCAAGCAGGTCTCGACACGGAGGCGCGTGCTGGCCCCTTGGCTCAGCTCGTTGCACAGACCGTCGCACAGAACTCGTCCATCGACCCGCAGCAGCTCCTGCTCTACAACTCCGTCGCGTGGGAGTTCGCTGGGAACTACAGCAAGATGCCTGTGGGGTACGACTGGCTGCAGCCCGTTGTGAAGAAGACGATCAACGGGCGCGCCGACGCGTTCTCGCAGCGCATCAGCGACGAGTGCCAGCCGTTCGACGTCAAGCCCCCGGCCCAGGCGCTCTTCGACCCGAAGAAGGTTGCGATTGTTGGCAACGGGCGGTGTGCGAGCTCATGCTCGCTCTTCTCGGTGCGTCCTTCTCTTTTGGTTAGTGGGCGAAGTTCCGGCTGCGGTATTGACGAATGTGGGATGGTAGATTACGATGTCGAAGTACGAGGGCTCGAAGACGGTCGTGTACGGCGGCAGCAGCTTGGTTCCCCAGCAGTACTGCGGGACCGTCGGCGGGCAGTCGACCGACTTCTCGACTATCGACTCGGAGATCAAGACGGCGCACCTCAAGAACCACTCGCTCGCGCCGCCCGACTTCCTCACCAACTCCGTGCAGGGTATCACCTGGCGCCTCGGCTTCGGCATCGACAACAAGAACGAGCCTGAGGGTAAGTGCCCGCCCTGTTGTCCTCGGTTGCTGGTTACTGACCGTGCTCGCATGCTGCACAGAATGGCAAAACCACGCCGCGGACGTCAACCTTCCTTTGACTGCCGATATGTGAGTTTTGCTCAGATTCGAGCGCGACGTTCTCGAGTAGCGGATGAATGCTAATGATTATTATAGCGTCAACCGCCCGCTGGCGATCTGGAAGAAGGTCGCAGAGACTGTATTGTAAAATATGTAGCCTCTTATGGTCTGTGGATTGATGTTGTTTATTGCTATCGTATAATGCAGGGATGATGGGCTCGCACCATTGTGGCTTGTGGCCATGATTCTCTGCCGCGACTGCAACTAGTCATGCTCATTGTCACTGAGTTGTCCGATGAGAGTAGTCGAAGGCAGAAACTGTTGATATGTACAGGTTACAGCGGTAAGAGATGGAGATGGAGAATGTTGCGAGTACAGTACTTCCAATTTCCCCCCCGCCATTTGGACCACATCCGGAAAATGCCGAAGTGTAGACCCTGTTGCGCGCTTAAAGGGAAGAGGTCTTGCTGTTGCTCCCATCGTCCTCGACGTCGACCCTCAGCGTACTCATTAACGCTCTCGGCGAGCCCTGCTACACCTCACATCTATCCTGATCGTCTTCTCCCATATTCTTCAAAGCTTACCATTGTCCGACATTGTAGCAAAGCCGACCAACGCGTTTCCGTCGCCGGCCACGCGGCACCCCTTTTTCTGTTGTCTGCCTCATAAGGCGTCCAAAATACGATGGCGGTCCATGGTGTTGGCTCTTTTTCGGAGCCCATTGTAGTTTCAGACGAAGAGGATGCGGCATTCGTGGAGAACGAGCTGAGTCGGTACGTAGCACACCATTGATGGCACGAGGCATCACACTTACCATCTGTCTTCAAGACTTACCGACTCCTCATCAAGCTCGGCTTATAACTCACCTCCGTACGGTAACAACACGTCATATCACCCCAAAGCTCCCTCTCCACCGCCAGTGCACATAGGTGTGTTCCAAATGCTCACCAGCTTGTGCCGCTATGAAATTGTTTCTTGGAATAGCACCAGCTACTCCGACATCCCCTATATTGGGACAGAAGCGCAAGTGGACGGATATGCGGGAATCGATTCAAACTTCCCAAGCTCAACATCCGGCTGAGAACTCCAACGGCAAACAGAAGAAGAAGAAACAGCGCAAAGAAAGGCAAGCCCAACAGCACGAGCGCAACCACTCCTCGGCGGCCACAGGAGGTCCTAGTAAACAACCTCACCGCAGCATCGCAATCAGTGCTATGCACGACGCCCTACCACCCTCCCACCCGAATGGCATGGCCCCCGTCATGCATCTGCCTTACGATGCTTACCCGGGCTATTTCTCCATGGACCCCTTCCAGATGCATGCAGGTTTTCCCTACTCGCCTATGGACGAGTATCATCCGACAGATGGTCCTTTGTGGAACGCCGGAGAGCGACCATCGACACTCTCACCTTACGCCATGCCTTGGTTCCCGCCGTACGTTCCTCCCATGTACCAACCAGAACCTATGTCGTATCCTCCACGTCTACCTTCTCCTCCACCCACAACCGCCGGGTCATCTCCCGACCTTACTTCCGTCTCCCCGGTTGTCCCTCAGCCTGAATCAAGATCCGACACCTCATTGTCTTCCCCAGTGGCAAGCCTTCTGGAAGGCCCTTTCGACTCCAACCTTAGTGAAAGGCTTCGTCAATTGGAAGCCCTTTCTGCATCCCTGCTTGCCCTCACCAACGGTCCTTCGTCCAGCACTTCTACCAGTGCACGCGTCCCAGGTCCCGTTCGACCCGTCTCTCCACCTATGCCGTCGCACGCATCCCATCCTCCTGCGCGCTCGCAAGATGTCGGTCGTTCGTCTTTCGCTGAACTCCCCGCCAAGCCCGCTGTTCCAGCCCCTGAGGCCCTGAAACGCATGATTGGCATCCCCGACGACAAGGGCAACTTCGGCCACTTCGACCTCACGGCGCCGCACCTCGAGCCACCCCCACCAGCGAAAGTGGCGCCGCCGATCCCCGCGAACACGATCGTCCTCGCGCAGATACCCAAGAAATTCCGTAACGAGCGGTTCGTCCGGCCGTGGGCCAAGCGCTACGGGAACGCGCTACGCATCTCGCTCGACGTCAAGGCAGGGAAGGCTCTCATCGAGTGGGGCAGCCCGGCTGCTGCGGAGGCGGCGTTCACGAGCATGCGGCTGCGCGGAGATGGGAAGGAGCACATCCGTGCGTATCGCTACATCGGCGTGAAGTCCGCTAAGCCGAAAGAGATCGAAGAAGGGGAGATCGAGGAGGGCGAGGTGGTGGAGACGAAGGCGAAGAAGAAAAAGAAGAATAAGGGGAAGGCTAAGGTGCAGCCACAGCTGCGCATCACCCAGACTATTCCCTCCGTTCCTGCGCGTGTGCCGCCGCCAGCGCCTCCTGTGTCTGGCCTTCCTCCTTTACCACCTCTGGCACCTCCCTCTGTTGCAGCACCCCAGCCTCCTTCCACCCACAACTCCCCGCTCCACTTACCGTCACGTCCTCTGGGGAATGAAGCCATTACTCCACCCGACATTGCTGCGATAATCGCGGCAGCGACAGCCCTTCGTCCTGCGCTCGAGGGTCTCCCCCATCGCCCGCCCGCTGTGCCTCCAGTACCGGAGGTAGAGGAGGAAGCGATGGACCTCGATTCGGACGGGGAAGAGGAGAAGGCGCCTCCGCCTTCTCCGCCTCCGCCTTCTCCTCCGGCTGCCGCTGCCAGTGATGGCCAGGTCGATGTCGAGGCCGCCAAAGCGGAGAGCGAGGGTGAAAATGTTGTGGAGGAAGACATGGACGTGGAGGATGAAGACATGGAAATGTCGAGCCCGATCGAGGAGCACCCCATGCCAAAACCTTCACCGCCACCACGACTTTCCGAGACGGCTTCCACCCCAACCCCTGCAGGCCCTGTCTCCCAACCATCTGTAGAAGACACGGCCGCGCAAGCAGCGCGGGATGAACGCCGAAGGAAACTTGAGGAAGCCATTGCGCGGACTAAGGCACAGCTTGTCCTTCGCGAGAATGCGTTGAGCTCGCGCCCCTCCCTCGTGTCCAGCAGCGGCAGCTCCGAGTCCCCTGAGCCGCCCACGCCTGTCGACTCGCCGCATGTCGGTGGCGTCGAAGTGGGCATCGCCTCGACGAACGGTGACACGGC
Source organism: Ganoderma multipileum BCRC 37180 (assembly GCA_000338015.2). Lineage (NCBI taxonomy): Eukaryota > Fungi > Basidiomycota > Agaricomycetes > Polyporales > Polyporaceae > Ganoderma > Ganoderma multipileum. The sequence continues at coordinate 23,066 of BACB01000608.1, forward strand.
GATGGTCGATTCCGATCCTGTCCAGGAGGCGGACGTTGTGGTTAAGACCGAGTCTCCCTCCGTCACTCTGGACGAACTTGCCGTTTCTTTCATTGCGGAGTCCATCCAGACCGTCTCCGCATCATCATCGTCATCCGCCGCCGCTTCACAACCCCCAGCGACTTCGTCTACTACCATGCTCGCCTCCATGCAGTTGGCCCCACCTATGTCTATCCCCCGGCCCAACGCTATCCCCATCGTCGCTCCGGTTCCAACCCCCAGTATTACCGACATGCAACCCCCGGCAGCGCCCACGCCGCTCACAGAAGAACAGAAGCAGATGAAGGAGAAGAGGTGGCTCGAGCTCGTCTCGGGGTGCAAGTCCCTGATGGAGAAGATCGCCACAGCGAAGACCAAGGAAGAGAAGAGCCTCCTGATGCGCATGCTAAAGGCGAAGACCAAGTGAGTCCCCTCGGTCTCCATACGTCGCTCACAGACAGGTGGCTGTGGTTTTCGTTGGCAAGGCTCCCGGTTTCAAAGACGTGTGCAGCTGAGATTTTCCATCCCACTCTCTTTATTTCCAGAGCCGCCGACGAGCTGAAGCGCGAGGTGGACTCGGGGTTCGTGCTCACCGCCAACACCACCCCGACGGCGACTCCGTCCACCAGCGGCTCCTCGTCATCGTCACCGTTGTCCGTCACCCCGACACCAGTACCGCACTCACGCACGCCATCGATGAACCCAATCCCGACCCGTACTGGCACCCCTACCCCCACGTTAACACCCGGATCCAACATCGTGCAAGAGCGGCGAATGTCTCCGCCTAATGGCGCCACGATGTCAATGTTCCGGTGGCCCGAGACCGCCCGCGAGATGATCATCCTTATCAGCGATGACGAGGCCGACTGAGAGACCGTTGACGGTCGGGCGCCAGGTATGTTTCGAGGTCGTGTTGAGTTATGTTATGCGCAGCGCAGGTATTCCGGCTTTGTTTTGCTTTCGCTTTTTGCTTTTGCTTTTGCCGTTGCTATTATGAACGTTGCAAGCCGCCGAAGATATGTACAAGCAGGGAGTACTCCCTTTAGTTTTTAGCGAGGATGCCTAATGTAGACTTCGCACGCAGGGGGTGTACACGCTCCGCTGCCGCGAACGGTTGTACGGTGAGTGTTCAGTTATGCGTCGTTTGCAGGTGTCTCACGTCCCCTTCCCAATCCTTGTTCTCGTCGCGTTACCACACTTTCGACAGCGTATCGTACGAAGATGCAATATTCCACCATTCAAAATGTTCGGCCGCGTCCGCTCGACTTCGCATTGCCGGGATCCCTTCAGCCTTGCTTTCGATATGCTTTTTTTGCGTTTTTGTTCGTCAGTTCCTCGCCGATACCCGTCCTGCTTAGATTGTGGGTGCGGGTTCCTCATTTTCCCCGTTTCCTATGACGCTCCGCCCGACGTTCCCTCCGCACCAGTTAACGCGGAGGAGAGGTTCTCGGTGGGGCTCACGGTACGCTTCACTTTATGGTTAACAAGTACAGTAACATCATCAGATTAATGTATATAAATACGGTATGATATCGCTGCAATTTGTTTGCTTCGGATGAATATTTGCTTCCACGAACGAGAGAACGAAGACGGTATGTTGGAGTGTCATGTTGCCCTTCACTTGTGACGCGGAGGGATATTTGAACCAAGCCAATTGCATTAGGAGTTGGTTGGGAGTTGGAGAGGTTCTATGAATATCCAGTGATTTGATTGGACTCGGGACTCGGAGACGTACACCTCAGAACAACGGGCCGCACATCAAAACTACGCTGAAAATACGTATCTTTGTGATCTATACCTGCACTCCAGGATGAGTAGTACGGGAACGGCTCCCAACAGTGAACGCTAGAGCGCGTATACGAACTACTCCATCCAAATCTGCAGAAGTCAAGAATTCACCATTTGGCGAGAAAGCTAAATGGCGTATACTCGTCCTGTGCCCAGCAAATGTGGGCCAACACGAGCCGTCAACTGTCCTCCACAATCGGACCGTGTGTGCAGACGTTGCGGTAGCAATATAGTTCCCGTCAGGAGAAAAACACGCCCTCAAGGTCTCCTCCCCGTCTCCCTCAAGCGAGGTCGTTTCATTCCCGGTGGCCGCATCCCAGATCTTTGCGGAACCATCCGATGACGCGGACAGTATGTTACTGCCATGCGAGGAGAATGAAACGTCCCGCACTCGCTCGGTATGTCCTTCCAGTACAGCGAGCGGGGCACCGGTTGCAACGTCCCAGATCCGGACGACACACTCCGCAGGCGACGCATACGGGCCCCCATGGGCGGTAGCGATGCGTGCACTCTCGCAGTCGAACGAAAATGCGTTGATGGGGACACCTGGACGGCTCGGGTGTGATGGAAGCTTTTTGGGTTGTTGGCCCGTCAAGGGCCTCCAGACGTTGCACTCGTAACCATTCATTGATGACTTGGATATCCAGGCGAGATGGAGAGAATCCGGAGAAAAGCGGAGGCCACGAGTGCCGGGCAGGGCTAGCGGGTCGTCAAGCAGCCCGCACTGCTGGAACGTCAGAGCGTCCCAGATCCCCACCGTTCCGTCGTCGGATGCAGACGCGATGAGAGTGCCATCGGGGGACCAGGCGCAGGCGGCGACGGCTTGCGTATGCAGCCCGGGCCCCAGTAGGGCAGCGCGGTAGACTCCACTGGAGTCGATGTCCCACACTGCGAGTGCTTCGTGTCCGGAGGTATCGCTAGCAGATACGAGTCGTCGGCTGTCCGGGGACAGTGCGATGGCGTGAATGCCGTAACCCTGGTGTGCCACCCATTGCTCGACAATTGTTCCGCGCGTTGCCTGCCATATGATGACAGTTCCATCTTTTGAGCCGGTTACTATCCATTTGCTATCGGGCGAAGCGACTAGGCATGTCACAGATGCTTCGTGGCCAAGTGGTTCGGACGTGTCCGCTTTGGCTGGGCCATGCAGTACATCCACTCAGTTATTTGCAGCGAATAATTGGCTGGGCTTGACTTACTATACAGGAAGGTTAGCAAGTCCCGCTCATTCAGCGTCGGAAAGGTACGGCGAATGACCGGAGACCAAAAGTCGGTGTTTCCCGCCCAGGTCCTACGGTTACAGATGGGGACGCGGAACAAAACGTGACAGAGAGGGAAAGCGAGCAGCGCCTCCTCCAACGCGTTATATGCTTCCAACGGCGGACCGTCCCCGCCCGTAAAGTAGCAGCCCAAACCGGCGACGGTGTCCAGGTTGAGTTCTATCCCAACGTCTCTCAGACAGAGCTTCTCGAGGGAGTTGATGATCCCTGTGGTGTAGGTGATGACGCGGATGAAGAGGCCCTTGTCGGCATTGCGGTTCGAAAAGGTGGCAAGCCGACATGGGACCACGAATCTCAACGACGACAGCTTTTGAAGGTGCTTCATTAACAACTCTAGCATTCCTGATAAAGTGATTAGAAAGCCGTCGGTTGGTGAGGCAGTGTATAGGCGACCCACCGAAATAGTCGTCTCCGTCATGTCGGCACTCATCCATGGTGACGGTCAAATCCTTCAGCGTCCCGGAGGTTGTGATCAACAGGTATTCAATCGCCCGAATGTCTACAGATGTGCTGAGCTGTGGAATTATTAGATTTTTTTGCTTTTAAATGCGCAGATAAAATGACCAAGAGTACCCACATGTAGACCTTCTATTTGGAGCGACCTGATAGCTCTCCCAATACTAGTGTCTGGCTCGACGTCGTACCCACAAAGACGGGGTCTACTATAAGTATATTCTTTCGCCGTCCGAAACGAAAGCCCGGAACATGTGAGGTAACGGACGCCACTGAAAGCAGAGACGAGCCTCACGAAGTCCGATACGCAGTCGAAGGGGATGTGAGATAGGTCCAGGTCTCGAATCCTGAAGCTATATCTCCAGTAGCACCGAAGGGCCAGCCAGTGGAGCGAGAGCCAAGCGTGCCCGACAGGTCCAAAGCGCCTCGGAACCAGCTCCATCCTCCACTCGCGCACGCGCGGGAGTCGGAGGAGATGCACGGGGACGATATCGAGCAGACGGATATTCGGGGTGGAGTCCGTCCAATGTACAGAGACGGACAGAGTGACTTTGCAGACGAGAGGCGGCATCCATGCCCGGACGGAGTCGAGAAACTTAGGGAACGACTCCAGTTGGTGCACGCTTCGGACCCGTATGGCCTTGAAAAGATTGTAGCGAGCGCGGGGCAGGAAGGCGGTGCATGTGAGCGAGAGCTCGCGGAGCGACGGAGCGTCGCCGTGGGCGTGATCGATGACTAGCTCGAACACCTCGATTGGAACCCTAGGCGACATAACCTAGGTCACAAGAGGGAGGACAGCTCCAGCTTCGTCCGGTGGCGCGAGTCAGAGGTAGGGGTAGGGAGATGGTAAGACAGGAGGACAGTGACGAGCGCAATGATCGTGTTGACGGCCAAGGTCACGTTCGATATGTTCGGAATTTTCGCCAAGGGGTAAGGTTGACGTTATGTACTTACGGCATGCTGGGCGCGGCACGTCGAGGGCGAGCGATAGCCCGCCCACTGCACGTCGCGTCTGCCGAGAAACGGGTCAAAGTGCGATACGATATGCAGCCGAAAGCAACTTGTTCGTTAACTTAGCATTCGTGCATGCGCGACGTTGGCTACTTCAGCCCACCTTCACTGAAGATACAAGATTGTAAACGTGATGTCAACATTGGGGAACACTGATGAGCACGCACAGGATCGTGACGGTGGGGAATACAATATCCATTCAACAGTACAAGTACAACGAATCTGGATGGATCAGTCTATAAAGGATACAACACCGCCAAGAATTGCCAGCCACGTAATAACAAATGGCATGAGACCCTAGGCCTTCACACTGTGTCTGACAAAACAGCAGTTATGGGTTCATCGCGCCATCTATCCATCCATGACCAGACGCATTAGCAGCCGCGCATCTGACAAACAGAATCGGATGACACGGACGACGAGGACAAGTATACCGATGGGGAGAGCTTGAGTTTAGGCAAAAGCTGGCACTGGCAGGCATGGGAGCGCAGGCCAATAGCGCAGCCCACGGGCGGCGCGCCGCAAGCACCGCACAGTGCCGGAACTGCGTGACGGTCTGCCTGTCCGCCGTTTTAAATGAGCGAGGGAACCCGTCCATCCGTCCAAACCCTTGGGCTACAGCAGCGCGGACGTCCAGGTGTATCATGACGGCCGGCCTCGGACATAAACGTGAACGCTGCGTGGAATCACGGGCGACAGCGAACCCGTGTCGTTACAGACACAGCCGTCCGGGTATCCGTATGAATGAACGAACGGATGGACGCGGTGCGTGGGTGTGGGGATGGGTGCGAGGTGTGGGTGTGGGTATGGGTGCTTGGCAGCACGGCGTTAGCGGGCCTGAGGCCCAGAGCGAGATGAAGGAGACGGCAGGAAGGCAAGGACATGCCGCCC